>CM076581.1:157929440-158110221 GCA_034641835.2 Pinus albicaulis
GTTTTGTTAGATATGAGCTTGTGTAGTGTGTAACAATTGGAGATTGTACTGAGAGCTTGTGAGAAGTTTGTACAATGATTTTTACATGATCTCTATCATTATAATATACATATAGTTGGGGGTTTTCAGCTTTAATTTTTCCCATTAATACTGCGTTTATATGTGTGATTGTTTATGGTTTTGATGTGCGCATGCGATTGTTTATATTTCCGCAATTAATGATCAATAGTAGAAGAGGTTATGTATTATGCATGTAGCTCAAATAGTGTGTGATCAGGATAATCTCGGTGAATAATTTAACAATTATTCAAATTTCTACAGACAGTATTGGTAATGTCAGTTTAACTATTTCCTTATGAACATGGTAAACAAGCTCGTGATGAGACTTATTATCTTTTAAGTTTTTTCTTCTAATCATATATTTTTTTATTTTAATTTGAATTCTTTTTGAAAATTTATAATATTTTCCAGATGGGATGAATCATTGGTCTTTTTAAGGTTCTGGATGATAATGTCGAGTTTCATATTGCTTTTTTGTAAACAGGTCTCTACTATGTTAAAGTTTCTTTTCTTGACTAATAAATAGAATATTCATGCTATATAAATATGAGAGTTCATCAAAGAATAACTGATTTCAGTGAAAATCCATTTTTCAGAAAGATAAAATCAATTTGTCTTTTTAAATCTTTCGATTTTTCTTCCTTAAACATTTTTCATTTTTTATAAGCGAAAAGAAAAATCAAAAGAAAATCATCTAAGATTAGATTTGAAAAGCCAAATATTAATACTAAGCAACTTTTATTTTAAAAGAAAAAAGAAAAAGACACTAATATACAAGGATAGAAGGGGTTACCTCCTATGAGAAATTATTTTTTTTAATTTTCCCATTAACAGAAAAAGAGTCCTTTTTGCCTAATAAATCTTGTAATAGAAATGTTGATGGGCCTATTTCTTCAATTATTTGAAATGGACCTAGCCAGAGCTTTTGAAACTTCGTGTGTTTACCTTTTTCCTCATGCGCTTTGTCCCATTTCAATACCAAATCACTAATTTGAATTTTTTTTTGGAATGACAGAAGTTGAATCAAATGAGTCTTTTATTATTTGTTGATGATGAACATGATTTTGTTTGGCTTTTTCTCTTTCTTCTTATAACTTCATAATTTCACCTTGTCTAAGTTGTAAAGAAGAAGTAGGAGTTTCGTCAATGAATTGAACTAAAAAAAGAGATGGAATAACTACATTGGTGGAAAGTACCGCTTCTTTTCCATATACAAGATTGAATGGAGAAGTACCAATAGAAGCTTTTTTAGTTATTCAATCTACCCAAAGAGAAAAAATTAATGACTTATGCCAATTTCTTTGATTCTGATCAACAGTTCTTTTGATTATTCTAATCAAATTTTTTGTTTGTAGATTTTGCTAAACCATTTCCTTGTGGATAATAATTTGCAGAATATTTTAGTTTAAAACCTCTTTTAATTGCAAAATCTATCATAGTAGTTCCAAAGAAATAAGATGCATTATCAAACATCAAAGCAGTAGGTAAGCCAAATCTGGGTCAATGAAATCAATGATATTTTCTGAATTAGCTACTCTTAATGGAATTGCTTCCACACATTTGGTAAAGTAATCTGTAGCTGTGAGAATATATCTATTTTGTTTGGAAATGTTAGGAACAATCTCACCAATTATATCTAATCCCCATTTCTCAAATGTTTGTTTAATATTGACTGGTTGTAATGGGAATGTTGGCTTTCTTTGTTTTCTAGATGTACTTTTTCATACTTTACATCTTCTTGAATATTCATGGGAATCTTTGAAAAGTGTAGGCCAATAGTAACCTGCGTGCAGAATATTATTTGTTGTTGTATTTCATCCAAAATGTCCTCCAGCTAGTCCATCATGGAGTTCCTGCAAGACCTTCTTTGCTTCAGATTTTTCTAAGCATCGTAGAAGTACAAAATCAAAATTTCTTCTAAATAACACATAATTAACTAGCTCATATTTTTTAGCTTTTAATCTAAGAGCTCGTTTTGTCTTATAACTGAGACTATTTAGAGCATATCCATTTTTTAAATAAAATATAAATTCACCATATTGTGAATCTGAATCATTGAGGCTTACCTCTGATATTTTCACATTACCTGAATCTTCTTCTGCTGGCCAATGTGATGCTCCTGCAAGCATTCTAAAAAAACTTGACCTCTAATGATTTTAGAGGGTTTTATTTCTACATCATACTCTTGTAATGTAGATACCCAGTTAGCTCTTTTTTATCCTAATTCTTTCTGCATCAAAAGTTGTCTTACTGCAGAAAATGGAACTATGATTTTCGTATGAGACTTTAGGAGAAAAGGTCTAAAATTTTTTATGGCTTTAAAAACAGCAAATGCTTTTTTTTCAACAGATGTGTAATTCAGTTCTACACCTTGTAAATTTGAACTAAAGAATGATATCGATGCTTCTATTTGTTGGTCATTCAACTGTGTTAAAACAGCTGCATATGATGTATCTGATGAAAAAGTGTATAATGTAAATGGATTAAGAAAATTGGGGTTAATCAGGAATGGAGCATTAACAATTGACTGTTTAATCAATTCAAATGCTTCTCTTTCATTATGTCCCCATTTGAAGACAAAAATGTTCTTAATCATGTTCTTCAATGGTAAAACTATTTGAGAAAAATCAGGGACAAATCTCTTAACAAAATTAATCTGCCCAAGGAAATATTGCATGGTTTTCTTGTTATGAGGGAAAGTAATTCGTTTAATTTCATCAACTCTTCAGGATCAATATAGATACCATTTTTTGACACAATGAATCCTAAAAATTTTCCTTCATCTAAAGAAAAAAATTATTTATTTGGATTCAAAGACTTGCTTTAGGTCATTCACATGATGATTTGCATGTTTAGAGAAGTCAGTGATGTCATCTAAATATATAACTATTGTTTTATTTATAATTCATCTAAAAGCTATGTCCATGGCTCTTTGGAAAGTGGCACTATTATTAATTAATCCAAAAGGCATTTTCTGATAAGCATAAGTTCCCCACTTAGTTCTAAACATAGTTTTCAATCTATCATCGAAATGAATGAGGATTTGATTGTAACCTAAAAATACATCTAGAAAAGACATGAGCTCAACACCAGCTACTTTTTGCAATACTTTTTCCATGGTTGGTAGAGGAAAATTTTCCTTCTGGCAAGCTTTATTTAAATTTCTAAAATCAATGCAAATTCTAATATCACCATTTTTCTTCCTCATAGGTACCAGATTTGATACCCATTTTTAATGTCTGACTGGAAAGATAACTTTTTCCTTGAGAAGTTTATTCAATTCAGTTTTTATTTGATTTTCCAAATTTGAATGAATCTTCCTCAATTTATGTTGTATGGGCCTTTCCTCTGAGATCATAGAAATCATGTGTTGAATTACAGAAGTATCGTATGTTTTAATATCAGAATAATCCCAAGCAAAGAAACTTTTGTACATCCTAAACAATCTGATGAATGATAATATTTCTTCAGAAGATAGACCAAGACCTATATTTATACTTTGAGGTTTTTCTTCACTTCCTAGATTAACTAACTCTAATCTTAAGGTAGAACTTTGTATTTTTGAGTTAGTTACTCTTTTAAATATATCCTTCAGATCATATAAGTCTTCTAACTTGACAACAGATTTTGGAATAGGATTTTCATCTTGTTCTTTCTTAATCTGAGTGTCATGTTCATTTTCATCCATGATTTGATTATCATAAGATTCTTCGGATGTTAAAAAATCTATGATATCTGAGTCATTATCGAATACTCTCCAATTAGTGATATTATCAGGAATAGATGGTCTAAAAATCAATTCAATAGAAAATCTATCGAGACCAAATTCTTGGAATGGGATTAATTTTGATGCTACATTAGCGAGTAAATCTGCACTAGCATTCTGTATTCAAGGTATAGAAGAAATGTTGAAGGCTAAGAAATGAGTAGTTAATTCTTAGACTAATGATTGATAATGTTTTAAATGTCTAGAATTGCAATGGATAGTATCTCTCACTTTCCTAACTATGATTTCTAAATCTCCTAAAACATTCACATGTCTGATATTTAGATCAATAGCTTTTAATAAACCTTGAACTAATGCTTTATACTCAGCTACATTTTTTGTACAATAAAATTCTAATTGGTAGGCTAACAAGTCTTCTCACCTTCTGGGTTTATTAAAATGCAACCTGCACCCACACCATCTTCAGATTTAGAACCGTCAAAATAAAGGCTCCAAAACAAATAATTAACTATTTTTCTATCTAAAAAATTAATACATCTAGAATTATCCGACAGGGAAAAATTATCAATCTGAGATACAACCGCGCTATCAAACAAAGGGGATGGTTGAGCATTAAAGTTTCCTAAAAATGACTAAGTAGATTAGTTTCCAATAATGTTGTTATTGAAGTCTACTGGTTCATTAAGCTCTTCAAGATCAATTACTGTGCATTTCATAAAATTTTCATGGTCAACTCGAATTTGATTTGGATTTCCATTATGTGGTAACCACATATGTGACCAATCTATTGAAAAATAGCCATGAAGTTTCTCAAACCAATCACAACTTAGAATTAAACCATAAAATTAAGGAATATCTACTACCAAAATATCAATCATCTGAACAATTTTTGGATTTGATGACAATCTGATGGAAACAGATTTTAATTCTCCTACCACTTCTACTCTAGTTTTGTGAAGTTGTACTATATGAACTAGAGAACTCTGAGGAGTAATCTTCAATTTAGCACAAACTAATTTTTGCATTATATTCGAATAAGCCCCTGAATCTATTAAACAATTATGAACATTTTAATTATAGATCTCATAGGTTAAGAGAAATGGAGGAGTAAGAGAGATGGATCGATCACCTATCATAATTAAATGTGAGGCATCTATTTTTACTGAAGGAGAACATGACTTACCTATTTCATTAGCAGCTTGAACTATGACTGGAGCAGGTAATTTTGAAGTAAGAAAAACTTTTAATTCTCTAAGTAAGATTTGTTGTTGTTGCTTCAATTTGGTAAGCTCATGAATTGAAATATTTGCCCTAGTTTTCTTCATGTCTTCAACAATATTATACTCAATGGTATCTGAGATAACCATTGTTTTAGATGTAGGTGGAGAGTCTGATGTAACAGGACTTGTTTGCGTAGCCTTTGAATTAGATTTTTTGCTTATTGATTTGTCTTTAGAAGGAGTGGAAATTTTTTGCTGTTGACTAGGCTGTGTTACTTCAGTAATATTTTTGCTACGTGTGCTGATAGGAAAAGCTTCAAGTTGCTCTTCATTTGATAGGATAAAATCCCACATTCCATTAAGTTCAACTTCTTCTTCTTCGTTGTCTTCCTCTTCCTCTGTTTTTCTTCCTCCTCTTCTTGATCTGATTCAACATTAGATATAATATTTGGAGGTTGAGAATTAGAGGTTTGTTTCTTCTTGAAATTCCTGAAACTCTTTTTTGAATTTAAATTTTCGGCGACTTGTTTCTTGATAGCTGTCATCTCATTGGTCATGGTTTTCAAAACCTTTTGAAGACCTTCTACATCAAATGGATCCTTTGGCATCTTCTTCTTAGAGTCATCTTTGAAAGATGTCTTCTTTTATTTTCGATCTTCCTGAGAATTCTTTTTCTCAAGAGCAGTTATGCATTTTTCTACAAATAGAGATTCTTTCATATTTTCTGCAAGTGTTGCTAGTTTTGATCTATCAATGAAAATAGCTATATTACATGGAAGGGATGAAATATACCACTCAATTTGAACTTCTACACCAGGAACTATTGTAACTGGAATTTTATTGAGTAGTCTATTAAATCTTGAATAAAAATATTTTATCTTATCACCTGGTTTAGCTTTAAGAATTGAAATATCATTGATGAGAGTAGCAGTAGTTCTGTCATCTCCAAACTTAGCCAGAAATTGTTCTTCGAACTCATTCCAGTTAGTTATGGAGTGAGCAGGTAATGAAAAATACCAGGATCCTGCAGATCCTTTTAAAGTATATGGAAATAATCGTACAAAGCAATCGGGATTAAATCTTGGTAGCCATATTTCGAGATTTTTAGGCAGAGCATGAAGAGGATCAGGCATGTTTACAACCTTGTTGTGGTAAAACAAAACCCCCCCATTTTTTACTTATGTACTTGAAATAATGGGGACCCTTTCTACAAAAATTTTGGCTAAGCACCTTTTATAATTTTGATTAAGTTAATTATCCTACATTTTTTTCATTTTTCATCTTTCTCGAAATTTATTTTGATTGCTTTATTGATTCCATTTTTTCACAAGTTTTCCAATCATACTTGTTTCACTCCATTTGGTCAATCGGTTTGTAAATGGCACTCCTTTGAAGTTTTGATTATTTTCTCGCTTGGGTTAAAAAATGTATAAAGTGTATGCTATTTCAATTTTGGCAATTAAAATAGTCTTCATTGTAAATATTAATTTTTAGTTAATTTTTACTAATTGTTAATTTTTTCACTAATGGTACAACAAAATCACCGAGCTAAATTAAACAACAGAGGAAAATACGTTTCGAGATATTGGTAATATACTCCAACTTGTTATTTTAAAACAAATTGTCAAACCCAAAACTCCAAAATTGCAAAGTGGTTGTAGTCTAAATTGTAGGATGCTTAATCCATGTGGGCCCCACTTCACATCATTCCTTCCAAAAATCCCAATCTAAAAAATTGCGATCTGAAATAATTTGCGATTGCGAAATCGCAATATCGCAATTTCGCTTAAATACCTCAAGCACATCTTTTAAGAATTGAGATGTGCAATTTTTAGTTTTATGTGACGGGTTAAGTTTTTTTAATATAAGGTTTTCTCATTCTCCTTACGACTCTCGTACCTCCACCTCACATCATCCTCACCTCACTCTCCACTTAACTCTTCCTCCACTCACCTTTCCTTATCCCTTCATTTAATCTCTCCCACACCCTTATCACTCCATACTCTCACTCCACTCCTCCTCTCTCTCCCACGTGGTGTGTATTATTTGAATTATTAATTAAAAATATATTATATTATATTATATTATAATTAATATTATATTTTAATTATAATTATTATAATTTTAATATAATTTAAATTATAATATATATATAATATTTTAATATTTTAATTAATTAATAAATCATTTTTTAATTAGTTTAATTTTATTTTCAATTAGTTTTTAGTTTAATAAGGTAATTAGCATTAATTAATTAAAAAACTGTAATATAATTTAAGATTAAAAATTAATTAAAATTATGATTTTTAGCCCAAGTAACAAAAATTCCATATTTCTGGAAATTTTAATATACCAACTTTAGAACATCATAAATGGAGTTTTTAATTGGCCAAATGAGGCCCAAGATGGCTCATTAGAAAGATAAAATCATAGAAAACATTTATGAAGTTTTTTTATTTCCATATTTTATCATTTATTGGGTCTAAAATTCAGCATAATATCGAACTCTGAATTTTAAACAAAATCATTTTCTGAGTTTTATTTTCTGCATTTTTCATTTTCCCACAACTCCTTCTAAGAGCAGATCTATTCGTCAATGATATTCTTGACAAATTAGATCATCACAGGTATCAATATAAACCTTAGATTTCATTTTCAAATATTTATTTAATTAAGTTTTGATTGGGTTTATTTTTATTCCAGATTTGGCATTTTGATTTTATTTTTGCATTTTAATTTTGTTTTTGATTTTTTTTTGCAGGAAAATAGTTGAAGAGATGAGAAGAATAAAACCTCAATCAATGAAAAATCTCCAGCAATTGAATAATATGATTTGAACCAATGAAAATTTATTGAGAAAACCCACTCTTCAAACAAACTTTCTTATGAAGAAATCATATTGTAAATATTATAAATAGAAGATTGCAAAATGTAATAGAGGCTTCTCCCCTCTGCAATTCTGGAATTCTTGATGGCACTATTGTCTAGAGGATTTAGAGGTGTAGGGTGAGAGGAGAGGAATCTTAGATTTCAAGATTATTGGGGTTTTTCTTTTACATTTTGAGTTATGTATAATGAATATAGTCTTTCACTACTGTAACTCTTATTTTGAAAGTAGAAGTTCAGGCGTTGTAAAATACTGTTAAAAACCGGAGCTGGAGAAATGGACTTAATAAATTGGTATTTATCATACTATTATTTTAAATGCTTGTTTCATTTTATGATAACATGAATGTGTCAATTTACTCGCATACTTGTGCACTTTTGTCAGTGTGAGTAATTTGCCTCAATTTATGTTATTATTTGTCTCTACTTTTATGGGTTAAATTCTAATTTCTGAGTAACTACTTACTTAGAAATCTGTCTTATAAAACTGATTTATTGAATAGTGATACGTTGTGAACTATTTCCACATGTTATTGTTTAATTATTCAAGTTACTGATTAAATGATCAATATCATTTTGAGAAATACTTCCTGAATGTTTTTGATTGATTATTTCAGTCAAGAGGTCTCTAGATGGAATGTGTTTGGTATTCACAATGTGAGTTAATTGAACTACTTCGTAAGCTTGATATTCATTTAAAAAAAATATATTTAAATCTCAATTATTTAAAACATATTTCTCTCAGTTGGGATAGATCTATATCTGCCTAATTGAGATAGGATTAAAATAGTTTCTTTTGCTTGCATATTAGAATAATATTGCATATAGATTAAATTCTACATTCTTAAAAAGTCCACTTCCCGAAGAGGCAGAACTTTAATTGTGGCTTGGCTAAGCCCAAACTAGCTTAAGGATCACTTTCTTGTCCGATCGGCAAGAGAAATGATCTGATGTCTCTTTGCTATTGGTAGATAGAAATCATATTTTAAGCTAATGGAGATTGAGAGAAGGTAACCGAACCTAGTTAAACCAGTCGGATCCACTATTCTAAATGGAAAAAAAAATGCTTTAAGGTCTGGACTGAGTGGTCATCCCCCACGTTGTTGCAGCGAATTTTGAGGCTTGAAAATTTTGGTGCTAGGAGGGCCTGAGACTTTTTTTCCTTTGGAGTCTTTGTATTCTAATATTTTATTTTTATTACAATGGCTCCTTTAAAACTTCCAATTTGGAGTTGTATTTCTAGACGAGCATCTTTCAATACTCCACCAGAAATAGTAAGACACTTGTCTCAGGTAAAGTTTAACGTTAAGATGAATACTTCTGCATTTCATCATACTTTATAATTCATTCAAAATTTTTCAAATTCTACTTTTCATGATATTGATGAAGATATTTTATGCATGTTTTTTACTCTTACATTCTTGGAAAAAGCTAGAAGCTGACGATCCACACTTAGGAACAATTTATTACAATCTTCCTTTGTAATTTGATGGATATATCTACAAACAGCTATGTGACAATTTTGAAGATCTACGAAGGTTTAAAGGTGAGTTTTTAATTTATTTTACCATTAGGTTGCGTTTAAATTTTTTAAAATTTAAAATTGAAGATAAACCTTCGAAAACAGAATTATTAGATTGGTTTGAACATATTTGCTCTCTTCCTTCCGTTCATAATCGATGTGAAATTATTTCAAACTTTGATCAATCTCCTTCTAATTTCATTGACATAAGTAAGAATTCCAAAATGGAGGTACAAACAAATAATGATGAGATGGCCTCTATTTTGTATAATCAATTCCTTCAATTTCTGCACATTTCTTATAGTATTGAGAAATATCAAGGTGCAACTTCACATGTCCATGAAATTCAATCACGAAGCTTGGAAAATTTCACTAATAAATTGCAAGAAAATATTAGCAGCAATATTGAAGAAGATATCGTTTTGAAATATGAAAATCAATATGTATTAGAATAAGAAAATCAGATCACAATCCGGCAAGTACCAGCAGCTATTGAAGCTTCCAATAAAATGCAATCTTCTGTACAAATTTCTGAATTCTCTGATGATGAGAAAATTCCAAATTCAGATCAACAAAGCAACATTCTTCAAGAAATCATAAGTATCCAAGTAAAAGATCATAAATCTGAAATTTGCAATGAAGAAAATGCACTAGAATTCTCAAATAGAGATATCTTCAAGTGCATTGTTTCAGATTCATATTTTTCCCTTTATCCTGATAATTTTTCTAATAAAAATTTATCCTTTCTTCACGTTAAAGATATTTCAGAAAACAGAGAGGCTGATTTGAATGAATTTCCAATTAGTTTTTATCAAAATAGAGAATTAATTAATGATCATTCGTCGGACATTAATGAACATGAGCTCAATGTTCCTTCTTGTTTTGATACATTTAATGATATCGAAGGGAATTCTAATGAATGTCATGAGGTCATTTATGATAGCTACTTTGACATTGAGGATATTGGTTTGCCTTCTTTACAATTGAATATTCATAATCAAAGTCTAATCACATGTGAAAATGAAGAACAATTTGATTCATAAATTGTTTCAAATACTTCTTATTTTCAAACAATTAATCATATTCATGATTTCAACATTCAAGAAACCATTCCAATATATGATTTATATGACGATCAAGCTCGCATTCCCATTCAGAGTTATAGCCTTCTCTCTAATTCACAAGTGGGTATCAACAATCATTCTAATTGCATTATTCTACCCAATTCTTGTGAAGAGGAAATTACTTTAAGTCACTCCCAATTGTGTTGTAACAATAATTGTAACACTAGTGTAAACTATGATTCAATTTTGTTATTTTTTCAACATTTATTTAAATTCATATTTATTTTCTGTTTTTAGTCCTAGATTTTTAGATAATTTGTGCTGGCATATTGAGAAGCTCAATATTGAACACTTAATTGATGCATTACCTTAAGGGAAAAATGAAGATTCAAATAATAATTGTAAACATCAAAAGTTATTAAACTTCCAATTTCAATTGATGTTCATTCCTTATCAATTACTTCTTACTTCTCAAGAGCAGTGCAAAAAAGAGAGTGTATTTTCACTTTATGACGAGCAATCTAATTCAATTAATAATATTATATTGGATTTATCTGACTTCAATCCATTTTTCATTGATCAATTTGAAAGACATTTGGAAGGTTTTCTTTCTCGGAAGATCGTTAATAATTTAGCATTTAATCATAACACTAACAAAAGATCGTTAATAATTTAGCATTTAATCATAACACTAACAAAATCACACAGGCGATTATTTCTGAAAGATAATTTTTACAACCTGGCCTGTCATCTTTTCTTTTAAACCTCTTATACTCAATAATGGAAATCCATCCAAATTTCTATGATCCAATTGAAATTCAGTTGAAAAAGGCGTTTCAAGAGAAGGTAATGGTGAATAAGCTACTAAAAATAAAGATACATTCTGCTTTCAAGTTTAGTTTTTGTAGTTTAATTATATTTGGATTTTTACTAATGTTTGACATCTACATACATGCAAGAATTAAAATGTTTACATGGTTTCATTGGAAGTATGACTATACCTAGTCATGTTTCCTTCATTAAGTTAGAAATATGAATAGATTAATTTTCTTGTTTGTTTGCATTTATTTCATTATTTTAGATTTTCAATAAAGAAAGTAATGAATCCAATTTATTTTGGGCATCCCATTTTAATTATAGAAAAACATCCTAGAGCATTTTTAGAAGCTTTTAAATTATCAGATCTTACTTATTTTTCAAGCCTTCAATTTTCTTGTTTTTCAAAATTCATAATATTGATCATACATGAAGAAATTACAAGAATTTTCTACCACTTAACAATTTTTGATTCAAAAGTAATTCTAAGAATTCATTTTTACCACTCTTGTATTCTGATGTAATTTTGGAAAGGATACAATTTGAAAAGATTCATTACTTAGCATTTTATATTAAAATAAGAAGGTGATGTTGAACTTATGCAAATTTTGAGAAAATTTGTGAGAACTTGAAGCTTCAAAGAGGTAAAACTTACAATCAAAATTCTTCCAGGTATGTGTTTACATGTTCATCATCATCTATTGTTTATTTTTCTTTGAAAGGTTGTTTCTTATTTATATTTTGTTTTTTTTGCAGATCTTCATTAATTTGATTATGTAGATCTGAGATAAGCAAGCAGCCAACGCTCGTTTCCAAAAATCTGCAACATGTTCAAGGAACTATTTATTATTTCATTTGAATTTGAAGGAAATTTAGATTTTTCTTATATTGAAATCCTGATATGTCTTAATAAATTTTCAGAATAATCATATCAGATCATTTTATTTCACAACTCTCTTTATAAGAAAGTTCTAATAAAATTAATTTCCAAACAAAAATTTCAACATTTAATTAAATTATTAATGAGTTGTTTATTATAAAGAAAAGTTAAATCACTCACTTTCTTTTTGAATTGAATACTTTAAAGAAATCATTGACCCCACATATGGCTCATTATATTTCATAAATCGCATATTGGAGGCTCTGAAATGAGCATACGCTAAATATATCCGACCTCCTGATATTCTCATTCCCTCCAATCTCCGATGATCTCTTCGTCTGATATCAGATTATATGTATCACAAAATTTGATCAGAGGAAGCTCTTAACAATTCCCGATAGGAAACTTTCGATGCATATCTTATGAATCAATTTCAATACTCTCGCTCATTTTCCCCTAAAATTACTTCACCAAAATTGCGATATTCATATAACCTAGACCCGATATGAAATTAAATTCTCTTTATATACATATATCGCGTCCATTTATAAATCGAAAATTTGGTAGGGGAATATATTTAAAAGTTCCGATGTCCTAGATCTGATATGAAATTAAAATTCCTATAATAAAAATATCGGGTCCGTTCTGCATCGCACATCGGCGCATCAACGCAATTAGATTTCACATATTGGCAATTTTAGTGGTTATTGTTAAAAAACTCACTCGGTAAGTTATATTAGATGCGATGCGATAAATGACAAAGTAAGGAGATTGTGATGCGATGATACACATATCGCATATTGCACGAGATAAGTAATATGTTAAATGATAAAAGTTGCAACGAGCGATGTGGAGTTCACTGCAAATTGCAAAATCGCAAAATTGTAAAATTGAAAAAGAGTTAAGTTTTGAAATCTGTGGGAAGGTAAATTATAAAAGATGCGAATTGAAACCGTGTGTGATTGGTCACCATTTGTGTGGGCCACAAAACCAAAATTCGGTACATATATTTTGATATTTGCAGTCATGTTACATCAATCGTTTACCGCATTTTCATTATCGCAAGAATTATATCGACGTTTCATGTCATTCACAAGCATTAATCTTCCGATGTGACTATTCTTCAATATCGCATTTATCCCTTTACAATTTCGCATCGCACATGCTCATCTCGCGACATTTCCATCACAATAATTATATCACATTGCTAACTCAAATGAAGCTTTGGCTTCAATATCTTTTGATGCAATAAATTTCGATATTCAGCTTTCCACCATTATCTTTTAAATTATTATGGAAAGACCTCAATTGCATATCGACAAAAGTGTAGGTTACAGATTTTAAATTATGTATGGCAAAGAATCTCGTGATGAGAAAAATTTAGCAAGGTAATGTACCAATGATTAATTCATATCTTTTAATTTTCTTTTATTCTGATTTTTTTTCTCCATACTTATCATATAAAGATTCAAATCTTGTTTATATACTGTTACATTATTCTGGATTTTGAATCGATTACAAATATTTTGGCGCTAATATAAATTCAGAATAGAAGAAGAAAAAAGAAAATTCATTACTACAATTCATAAAGAAGCATTACTTCACCCTCATTTCTGATGGATTTGATTTATTTTTGATTCGTTGAACACGAAAAATTGCTTTCTTTTATTTTACTGCTTGTTTTACTTTAGATTTAATAAATAATGATGTTGTGTTAATAAAATTTCTTCATATTTTTAATTCTAATTCAAGAAAGAAGTTAACTTGCATTGGAGAAAATCATCTTTCTCAGGTAAGATTAAATTCAGTTCTTCAATGGTAAGTTTGATATGCCCACTTTCATTTATTCACATTTCTTCATTTTTGTTGTAATCATTGCTGATTTTGAACTTTGTTTCTACAGGCATTCATGAACCATTCGCACCTCTACTAGATCAGTTTTCAAAATTTAGTTTTTCTCTTTGATATTCTTGAGAGAAGCAATAATTATCCTCATTGAATCAGTTAGACTGGGGAGTTTCTAAACCTTTAGTCTATTTCTTTAAGCATTACTTTTATCAAAAAATAGTTAATATGCTTTTATGCAGGTTTTACTTTGAAAAAGAAAATTTGCAAAAGACAGAAACTTCTCATTCAGCATATTATCTATCATAGCTGCTATTCACCTTCTACATTTTGAGAGCCTCATTTTTATATAACTCTGCAAAATAAAAATTTTAAAATCACAACATAGGAATGAACATACATATGCTTATTTTCTTTTATAATCATTTTTTGAGAAATTCATATAAACGATCTTGTTAGAGTTTAGCTTTTAAATTTTGTTTTTCTTTTAATTTTTTCTTTCTTCATTTTTTCATTGATTTCTTTTCTTATTTTAGTTTATAAATTGTTTTCATTTTGTTTTCAGTTTTGATTTGATTTTGGTGACTTTGTCATGATTTATGTGAAAGGAATTTTTCTTACCTTACAGTCGTTGACATACATGGGAAATATTTTACTCTATCCATTTAAGTGAATTTCATTTATCATTAAAGACATATCTTTATGGAACCATAAAGCCATCTTGCTTTAAAATATTTTTCATGGAGGAACACACATCCTTTCTGAGTGATTGAGTTTACTTTTCCAAGAAAAGAACTGATTTGAGTTTAATTCAATGAATCCCTCCCACCCCTCCACATAAAAATCCTCTGATTGATAGTTGTAGGGAAAAAATTTGGAGAAAACATTATGAAATATCTATGTCCATTAAACATAAAATCTCTATTACCATCCCACCTCTTTCACTCAAATACATCATAAATAAAAATCTTGCAAATGTGCTTATCAGAAGAGTGAAAAAGAGGAAGCATGGGAAAGACAAGTAAACCTGTCGGGGCTATGGACGCTCGCTAGCAGTGGGACTAGACTTGTATGGCATAAAAGACAACTTCATCGAGGTATTTTTCAGGCTCGTTGGCAGCGAAGCAATGTCAGAGACAATCTTAAAATGGATATATGCTTTATCAAAAACTCTTATCTCTACCTTATTCTATTTTTTTCACATGAGGAAAGTTTAAAAAACAAATTTCCCCAAATTTGGATTCATCACTTTTATTCAAAATTGTTTTAAATACTTATCTTTACAAACTCACATTGCTTAATCTATTTTTGTGGGACCTATGAAAATGTTTTACTATTACACGATTTCATGATTTCCATTATTTTTAACTTTAGGTTAGTTTATGTTCATTATATTTAATCAGAGATAATTGGTTCTTCTCTCGCATGTCACCATTTTTGTGGTAAAACACAACCCCCCCATTTTTTACTTATATACTTCAAATAATGGGGACCCTTTCTACAAAATTTTTGGATAAGCACCTTTTAGGATTTTGATTAAGTTAATTATCCTACATTTTTTTCATTTTCATCTTCCTCGAAATTTTGTTTTGATTGCTTTATTAAATCCGTTTTTCACAAGTTTTCCAATGATACTCGTTTCACTCCATTTGGTCAACAGGTTTGGAAATGACACTCCTTTGAAGTTTTGATCATTTTCTCGTTTGGGTTAAAAAATGTATAAAGTGTATGATATTTCAATTTTCACAATTAAAATAGTCTTCATTGTAAATATTATTTTTTAGTTAATTTTTTACTAATTGTTCATTTTTTCACTAACGGTCCTACAAAATGACTGAGCTAAATTAAACAATAAAGGAAAATGCATTTTGGTATATTGGTAATATACTCTAACTTGTTATTTTAAAACAAATTGTCAAACCCAAAACTTCGAAATTGCAGAGTGGCTGTAATCTAAATTGTAGGATGGTTAATCCATGTGGTCCCCACTTCACATCATTCCTTCCAAAAATCCCGATCTAAAAAATTTCGATCTGAAATAATTTGCGATTGTGAAATTGCGAAATCGCAATATCGTAATTTCACTTAAATACCTCAACCACATCTTTTAAGAATTGCAATGTGAAATTTTTAGTTTTATGCAACGGGTTAAGTTTTTTTAACATAAGGTTTTCTCATTATCCTTATGGCTCCTGTACCTCCACCTCACATCATCCTCACCTCACCCTCCACCTTATTCCTCCACTTAACTCTTCCCTCCACTCACATTTCCTTTTCCCTTCATTTAATCTCTCCGTCACCTTTATCACTCCATACTCTCACTCCACTCCTCCTCTCTCTTTCACGTGGTGTGTATTGTTTGAATTATTAGTTAAAAATATATTATATTATATAATATTATAATTAATATTCTTTTTTTAATTATAATATTTTATTATAATTTTAATATAATTTAAATTATAATATTAATATAGCATTTTAATATTTTAATTAATTAATAAATCATTTTTTTAATTAGTTTAATTTTATTTTCAATTAGATTTTAGTTTAATAAGGTAATTAATATTAATTAATTAAAAAACTACAAATATAATTTAAGATTAAAAATTAATTAAAATTCTGATTTTTAGCCCAAGCAACATAAATTTTAGATTTTTGGAAATTTTAATATACCAACTTTAGAAGCTCATAAATGGAGTTTTACTTGGCCAAATGAGGCCCAAGATGGCTCATTAGAAAGATAAAATCATAGCGAACATTTCTTAAGTTGTTTCATTTCCATATTTGATCATTTATTGGGTCTAAAATTCAGTAGAAGATCAAGCTCCAAATTTTAAACAAAATCATTTTCTGAGTTTTATTTTATGCATTTTCCATTTGCCCACAACTACTTCTAAGAGAAAATCCATTCGTCAATGATATCCTTGACCAATTATATCATCGCAGGTATCAATAGAAAGCTTAGATTTCATTTTCAATTATTTATTTAATTAAGTTTTGATTGGGTTTATTTTTATTCCAGAATTGGCATTTTGATTTTATTTTTGCATTTTAATTTTGTTTTTTATTTGTTTTTTACAGGAAAAAAGTTGAAGAGATGAGAAGAATAAGATCTCAATCAATGAAAAAGCTCCAACAATTGAATAATACGATTTGAACTAATGAAAATTTATTGAGCAAAACCACTCTTCGAACAAACTTTCTTATGAACAAATCATATTGTAAATATTATAAATAGAAGATTGCAAAATGTAATAGAGGCTTCTCTCCTCTGTAATTCTGGAATTCTTGATGGCACTATTGTCTAGAGGATTTAGAGGTGTAGGGTGAGAGGAGAGGAATCTTATATTTCAAGATTATTAGGGTTTTTCTTTTACATTCTGAGTTATGTATAATGAATATAGTCTTGCACTACTGTAGCTCTGATTTTGAAAGCAGAAGTTCAGGCGTTGTAAAAGACTGTTAAAGACCGGAGCTAGATAATTGGACTTAATAAATTGGTATTTATCATACTATTATTTTAAATTCTTGTTTCATTTTATGATCACTTGAATGTGTCAATTTAATCGCATACTTGTGCACTTCTGTCGGAATGAGTAATTTGCATCAATTTATGTTATTATTTGTCTCTACTTTTATGGGTTAAATTCTTATTTCTAAGTAACTACTTACTCAGAAATCTGTCTTATAAAACTGATTTATTGAATAGTGATATGTTGTGAACTATTTCCGCATGTTATTGTTTAATTATTCAAGTTACTGATTAAATGATCAATATCATTTTGAGAACTACTTCCTGAGTGTTTTTGATTGATTATTTCAGTCAAGAGGTCTCTAGATAGAATGTGTTTGGTATTCACAATGTTAGTTAATTGAACTACTTTGTTAGCTTGATATTCATTTAAAACAAACAAATTTAATTCTTAGTTATTTAAAACATATTGCTCTCATTTGGGATAGATCTATATCTGCCTAATTGAGATAGGATTAAAATAGTTTCTTTTTCTTGCATATTAGAATAATATTGCATATAGATTAAATTCTACATCCTTAAAAAGTCCACTTCCTGAAGAGGTAGAACTTTAATTGTGGCTTGGCTAAGCCCAAATTAGCTTAAGGATCAATTTCTTGTCTGATCGGCAAGAGAAATGATCTGATGTATCGTTCCCATTGGTAGATATAAATCATATTTTAAGCCAATGGAGATTGAGAGAAGGTAACTAGACCTAGTTAAACCAGTCAGATCCATTATTCCAAACGGAAAAGGAACTGCTTTAAGGCCCGGACTGGGTGGTCATCCCCATGTTGTTGCAACGAATTTCAAGGCCTCAACAAGCCCCTTTATTACTCCATGTGTTTACATTCAGTGGAGGGACTTGACCTGCCATTGGATTTTGGATGGGTTGATTGTGAATTGATGATGAGACAAGTCGAGTACTAGGACCAGTATTTTGAGTATTGGAACTAGTGAAAGTGATACTGACTGTTGGAATGAAATTTGAGGAAGTGAGTGGAGGTAATGGGGGTGAATGGGATAAGATCTCGCTAATGATTGACTCAGGTTGAGTCCTCTTTAAATTCTTCCGAGTACTACTGATAGGAAAGTCAAAAGGGATAATCTCTATTTTTTGACTTTCTGATCAAGTTAATATTCTTCGAGGTTTTAAAGAAGATGAAATACTAAGATCTGATAAATGAGAAGTTTCAATATTTTCAGCAAAATAAATACTTTCTCTAACTTTTCTATCAAAGACTGAACTTCTGGTGAATGTTGGTGAAACTCGGGAAATAGTATAGTTTGAGTATCTCTAGGAGACTTAGGGGAAATATGATCAACTTCATATTTTATAGATGAGGATCTAGATAATTTTCTAGAAGTTGATGGGCATCTAGAGGGAGAGAGATTTTTTTATTGACCTTTAGATTGATCATACCTTTGTGCCATTCACTTGGCCCTCCTTCTAGTGCCAATATGTTGAAGCCTCAGAATTTCGTCGCCAAAACATGGGGAAAACCACCCGGTCTATGTTAGCCACCTATAAATTCTGATATACCTAGTGGTGGCTAAATTTGTTTTCAAGTCTTCAAGAGATATATTTCCTTTGAAAATTCATCATCTTTGGAGTCTTATGATGATTCTATGTCTTTTGAAATAATATTCATTGCTGTTTCACTATAAGCCCTCAAGAAATTGCTCATTACCAAGAGAAAACTGCTTATAATGCTCCATTTCCCATCATTCACCTCTCCATTTCACTCCCACAAAATCTCCATTTTTACCCTTTTTTCCCTTTCACAAATCCCTCCAAAACCCCTTCATTTCTCCTCCAAATCATTTCAAAATCCCCTTTGAACCTTATATTTCCCTTTATCTGGTTTAAAAATCCATCCTTTTACCTATCGGAACCCCTACTTAGCCTTAAAAACCCTTTTTTTGGCCTTAAAAATAGTCTTTTTACCCTATAGGGCATTTAAGCCCTTGAGAGCTTAAACTCAGCCCCTGTTCTCCATAAAACCCAAGCGCTATAACCAGGTGCTTAAAAAACTAACCCCCCTCCATCACCGCTTGTGGTATCCATGTCTTCCCATAGAACCCCTCACGCACCTTATTTCATAAGCTCCTTTTCCCTTTTTATTTTCTCCACCAAAGCCTCCCTGCCTTCGTACTTTCCTAATTTCCAACCATTTGTTTAAATAAATCGTGACCGTTGATCTTTGCAGATCAACGATCATCGAGCCTCTTCACTCCTTCAAGCCTTCATTCCTTCATTTTCTCGCTTCAGATATCAACCGTCCATTCTTTGAGTCCAATGGCAATCGCGCAAAACATCTTCACTTCTTGTCTCCACCTGCCTCTATTCTTCATTACCCCGAGATCAATCTTGATCGTTGATCAGATCTGATCAACGGTCTAGACTTAACTCAATCTCACCATTGAACCCACTCCACGACAAAATATACCATGTCACCGTGGACCCCGCTTACCTTTCAGCCCGCGCATTTTTCCATCCATCGCGTTCCACCTACACTATCGGATCTATCGCCCATCATCGCTGATGACACATATCGTGTAATTTTTGAACCCGTTCCACACTGCACTACTTCCGCATGATATAGGTGGTTTTGAAAATACATGTGTCGAGCGATGAGTGGAATCGCATTCCAAAAGTGAATATCACCTCCCCCCCATTGTTTCGCACGAAAACCATCTCCGGTTTCCGCCATATTGCCCCCTCCGCAATGTCATTTCGCTTTTAATCTCGGCCGCCAATCTCTGAGATCGAACGGCCCACATTAGATCGCGATATCAATTCATATGTTTCTCATATATTCTCCCAAATGCTCATCGTGATATCTCAAGCATTGATTATCCTAATCCAATGGCTCTTGTGTTGAACCCTTAGTTAAACTAAGAGGGGGGGGGTGAATCAGTTTAACATAGTCATGAGCTTCAAAAACTTTTCATCAAGCTCATTTACAACTTAATTTCATAATCAACTTTATATGTGAACAGTCTTAATATGTGAGCAGCAAGTATTAAGATAATGTGACACCAAACTTATTATGAGAGCAGCAAGTATTAAGAAAATTGGATAGAACATATCAACACATAGGCATCACACATAGAGACAATAGATATAAGTGGAAACCAATAAAGGGAGAAAAACACATCTTATTATTGTTGTGATGCAAAGGCAAGCTCCAACTCCCTCTTATCACTGATTTTCTATAGGCACCAACCCACAGGAGGCTCCAACCTCAATTCTGCAAGCTATAACTTGCAAGGAAGCTCCAACTCCCATCAATTTTCTGCAGGCACCAACCTACAGGAGGCTCCAACCTCAGTCAACTACAACTGACATCTATCAAGCTACAACTTGATAGGAAGCTCCAACTTCCTCATTCTATCAAAAGAAAAAATTTGTTGATTTACCTTGGATATCAGCTCTGTTCTGTACCTTCTTTTGTGCTGTCCTCCAGTCTTCAAATATGTCTTATAGCATCTCTTTTTTCTCCTCCTTCTTCTTATCTTCTCTGCCTCAATTCTTCATACTCTGCATTCTCTAACCTCTCTGTATATCAATGTGATTTATTTTATACAGTTTTCCTCACAACTATTCGTATTCCACAGGGAATTCGAAGTGAATAGCCCTGACTCTTCGCCTTTTGCCCTCTCATTTCTTTGTCCAACTCATTTAGGAAAACTACAGCAATTTGAACAAATTTCAGTTTTACAGTGGAGTTTTGTTTCCTATGGTGACTTGCCAGTGGATCACAAACAATATAAACCGATTAAAAAATTGTTTACATTCAGTTACAATATGGATTACAAATCAACCCATTCAGTTTTGGATCACCGTGTGTTTATCTTTTCTGTGACTGTCTCTGTCTTTTTCGTCTCTTCTTGCTCTGCTCTACACAGCAATTGAGTAACTCCTGTATATATATATATATATATATATATATATATATATATATATATATATATATATATATAACTTCCCTTTTTATATAATGCAAATCAACTCTGAGAGTAATAATAAAAGACATTTTAACATATAAAATGCCCTTTCGGGCCCACCATCCGAACTTTGTTTTATGCTCCGATGCGATGAGTCTCCTCCAGAGATTTCTGATTACGATTGATCGCAATCGCAAAATTCATTAACCTGCTCCACTATGCTACCTTGCTCCAATGTGATTGCTTCCTTTGCAATGGTTCTGATGTGATGATCGCAATCAGAACTTTCAATGGTATTGTGCCACTACTCCTTTTATTCCAATGTGATGGATTACTGTTCACTTGCACTTCCACTGTGCCGATGCGATTGGAATTCTCCGATGCGATAGATCCAACAGCTATGATTAGTTAGGAACGGACGGTTGCGATTGAATCTCTCAATCGTAATCGCAATTTCCAATTTTTCACCTCTTTGTGTCTCTTGCTTTCCGACGACGCGATTGAGTTCTGTGGATCCGATGGATCATTTACTTGCTCTATAACTTTTCAGGTCCAGTATTTATTCTTTCCCTTGGCCCCACATATTCAATGGTTAAATTTCATTGTTCGAATTAGTTAAACTAACATGTTGTTCATATATCTGCATGGACTTTTGGGCCCACAACTCTATTCAAATCATATCAATCATAACACACACACACGCACACACACACACACACACACACATATATATATATATATATATATATGTCGCCATATATATGTATTCCCCAATCAAATTTTGTAAACATTAATAACCCTTAGCTTATATTAAAACCCATTTCAATGCATATGCTTTGCTCCTATCCTTGTGCTCCAGATTTAATTTAACTCGCCTTGGTTATAGTACTATAATGCAATGTCTAAGGCTTGGCTTACCTCTCATTAATCCCCAACATAGTCGGGGTCCACAATTTATATACACACACACACACACACACACACACACACACACACACACACATCAACCATTCAACATTTTCTTCAATGGTTAATAACTAACCATTAGCGCGATAATTCAACTGGGCCCACCGCAACTTATATCCACATATACAACTTTATACACGCACCCTTTTTGGTATTTCATATTCACAATACTATATTGACATATATTACCTCCTCTGTCATACATTATAGCAGAACCCTTTGGAATTACCCAAGTGATAACCTATATAATTTTTTTCGGGCCCACCTTCCTCCACACTGTATTAATATTATAGTTTATATCAACCTTGGTGCGTATACAAGACCTTTCAAACATTATACCACGACTTGAATTAAAACCGACCTTCGGGCCCACAATGCATTGCTACTTACCTTCCGCCTTTTTATTAACTTTTATAATACACACAATACATTGAACTTCACAAAATACTTGGCCTCGCAACAATGAATGTAGGTCCCATAGCATGTTTTACATAACACATGTCAACAAACATTAAAACCATTATAACACCCTTTGAGTGTATAACAAGTAAGCCTCATATGAAATAAGGTTTGGCTTTAAACTTTGGTTTATGTTTCAATTTTCAACATATGTTTGACTCGGACCCACAATGCTTTGCCTCAATTAACCTTTGTTCATCGCGCAAGTGTGATTACCGTAGATCTTCCAGCCTTGGAAATTAGACGAACACAACTAATATCGCGTTTTTCTTTGGGCCGAGGGTTAAATTACGCGATATAAATGGTATTCCAATACCACTTATTTCCACGCATTGACTGAAGACCCATATCACGTTTTTTCCACAAAAAATTTTTACCGCTTATGAACCGTGCAATACAGCTGGTTTCTTCAACTCCGGATTTACTATTCATTCAAAGTTCCATTATTGAATCAGGGTTCCAGTTCTAATTATTTCGCTTCAATGTTCATTTTTCCTCCATATTTCGTTTACATGCGCAGTTTGTGTATTAACCCTGCATTATAATTAGAGTGTATATTTATCAATTTATTCCTTTTGCCTTTCGGTTCCACTCATTCTGCATGGTTCCACATCTTCTGTCTTCATTTCACAGTGAATTTTTTAATGGCTCTATCTTGGATACATTTCTTTGTAGCTTCCACCACTCCCCATCACATATAAACCCTTCCATTATATTCTTTGTATTCTATGTCTCTGTATTCTCTGTCTCTGTGCATGAATGTTTCACTGTTTCACTGTACTCTCTGTATTCTCTGTCTCTGTGCATTACTATTTCACTGTACTCTGTATTCTCTGCAACCTGGGCTGTATTCTCTGTATTCTCTTTAGACTTCTTTTGTTGCCTTGCTTCTTTTGCTGCTACTTGATCCTCTCTACATCTTGCTGCCTCTTTTTTTATCTCTCTGCTTCTATGCTGCTCTATTTGCCTCTCTTTTTGTTGCCCCTGCTACTCTGCTATTCTGATTCTCTCTTGGCCATCAATGAAAACATTTCCAACAGTCTCCTCCTTTAGCATTGATGGAAATACACTTTCTATGCTTGCCTTTTAGGACCCTTTCTTCTATTGCTTGATTTTCCTCCCCCTTTGACATCAATGGAAAAGGGTTGCCCATTTCCCAGTGTGCTTTTAAAACTTTTCCATGTTACTCTAATATTGAGGACCTGTTTCATGCCCATCTTAGTTGCTCTGGATCTTTTGTGACTCTCTTTGTTGACTAATCTCCCCCTGGAATGATGTCTTATTTTCTGTTCTCCCCCTATAATGATGCTTTCTTTTTCTGTCAGAGAGTAGCATCTCCAGAAACTACCCCTAGTTTGTCTCTCAGATATTCGAATGGTTCTCTAGCAAGAGGTTTTGTGAATATATCTATTGTTTGTTCTTTTGTTGGCACATATTCTAACTTCACTACCTTTTGTGCTACTTGTTGTCTGAGGAAATGGTACTTGATTGGGATGTGATTAGTTTTTGAATGAATTACTCGATTTCTTGATATACTTATTGCACTTGTATTATCACATTTGATAGAGATAGGTTCATCAATGCTTACCTTCATGTCTTGGAGGGTTTGTTTCATCCACATGACTTGTGTGCAACATGCTGTTGTTGCTATGTATTCTGCTTTTGTTGTAGATAGAGAGATAGATGTTTGTTTCTTGCTTAGCCATGCCACCAGACTTTTTCGCAAATAGAATGCAACTCCACTTGTGCTTTTCTTGTCATCCACACAGCTGGCCCAATATACATCTGTATATGCAGTCAGAGTGAAGCTCTTGCCTTTTGGATACCATAGCCCATACTGTGTAGTTCCTTGTAGATATCTGAATATTCTTTTGACTACTAGAAGGTGATTTTGTTTTGGTGCTGCTTGATATCTAGCCACAAGTCCTACTGCCAACATAATGTCTGGTCTAGAAGCTGTCAGGTATAGCAAACTTACTATCATGGATCTGTATTGTCTTTGATCTATATCTGCAGATCCATTATCAGCACGTAGCTTGCATCCAGTGACCATGGGAGTTGACACAGGTTTTCAGTCTTCCATTTTGAACTTTTTCAACATCTCTTTTAAGTATTTTTCTTGTGATATGAATATACTTGTGTTCTTTTTCTGAATTTGAAGTCCTAAGTAGAAGATGAGCTCCCAATCATAGACATCTCAAACTCTGATTTCATTTCTTTAGCAAATCATTTTGCTAACTCATCTTTGTTGCTTCCAAACATGATGTCATATACATACACTACAACAATCAGGAGTTCATTTTCATTGGCCTTTATGTATAGATTGTTGTCAACTCCTCCTCTCTTAAAGCCTTGTTTTTGCAAGTACTTGTGCAACCTTGAATACCATGCATGAGGAGCTTGTTTCAACCCATATAGGGCCTTCTTTAGTCTGCACACATAGTCTTCTTTATCTGTTAATGAGAATCCTTCAGGTTGTTCCATGTAGACTTCTTCTTCTAGATCTCCATTCAGGAAGGAATATTTCACATCCATTTGATATACCTTGAAGTTATGGTAGCATGCAAAGGCCAAAAACATTATGATCGCTTCCATTCTGGCTACAGGGGCAAATGTTTCATCATAATCAAGACCTTCAATTTGTGAATATCCCTTGCATACAAGTCTGGCTTTATTCCTGATTACATGTCCTTGTTCATTCATCTTATTCTTGAATACCCATTTTTAGCCTATGACATTTTTCTCAGTGGGTCTTGGAACTAATTCCCAGGCATTTTTCTTCTCAATTTGGTCCAATTATTCATTCATAGCATTCACCCAATACTTGTGCTTGCTAGCCTCTTCAAACTTCTTTGGTTCTAGTTGTGATAACATAGCTAGGTATACCTCTTCTGTCTGTTCAATTAGTTGTCTTCTTGTCTGGACTCCTACACTCTTGTCCCCAATGATTTGATCTTCTGGATGGTTCTTTTGAGTGTATCTTGAGGGGGCTTTCGAGTTCAGTTCAGAATCTTTTGTTTTCTTGCTTATTTCATCATCATCTTAGTTCTCTTCTGCATGATCTTCTGGAGGATTGCTGCAATCTGTACTTTTTGTCTTGTTTGGTAGTTCTTCATCAAATCTTACATCAATGCTTTCCACAATTTTTCGAAGTGTTTTGTTGTAGCACTTGTAACATTTACTCTTGGATGCATATCCTAAAAATATTCCTTCATCTTCTCTTGCATCAAACTTCCCCAGATTTTCATCATTATTCTTTATGTAGCACTTGCTTCCAAAGACTCTAAAGTGCTTGACTGATGCAGGTTTGCCATGCCATGATTCATAAGGAGTCTTGTCACTATTTGGTATTAAATGAGCTTTGTTAAGAATATGCACAGCTGTGTGTACTGCTTCTGCCCAGAAGGTTTGGGGAATGTTACTTTCTTGCATCATGGCTCTGGAAATTTGTTGTACAAACCTGTTTTGTCTCTCTACCACTCCATTCTGTTGAGGTGTCCTTGCAATAGTAAACTGTTTTTTTATCCCATGTTCATTGCATAGGTCTACAAAATCATAGTATGTGAATTCACCTCCTCTGTCTAATTTGATGCACTTTAGCTTGCATCCTATTTGATTTTTTGTCAATGCCTTGAATATCCTAAATTTCTCAAGTGCTTCCGATTTATATTTGAGGAATGCAACCCATGTCATTCTGGAGAAATCATCTATTATCAGCATGAAGTAGGATTCTCCACTTGGTTTTTTAGTTCTTGAAGGTCCACACACATCCATGTGTACAAGCTGAAGTGGCCTACTTGTTGATAGCTCATCTTTGGTCTTAAAGGATGTCCAGGTCTATTTTCCCAATTGGCAAGATTTACATATGGTATTTGAAGGCTTCTTTATTGCTGGCATATCTCTGACTTCTTTCTTCTTGCTTAATCTGATGATATAGTCGAAGTTAAGATGTCCTAATATCCTATGCCATAACCATGACTCCTCAAGTTTGCTAAGGTGGCATGCTTCATTCTCTTATTTCACTATGTAGACATTACTCTATGCTCGAACACCTTTGATCAGATTCTTTCCTGTGGTGCTTGATCTGACTTCACAGTCTTGTGCTCTAAAAAGAACCTCATAGCCTTTATCACACATTTGACTGACACTCAGCAGATTTTCTTTCAGCCCATCCACAAATAGCACATCTTGGGCCTTTCCTCTGCCATTATCTAGACTGACTGAGCCTTTTCCTTTGATTTTCCCTGCTTTATCATTGCCAAAAGTAACATTTCCAGATTTCTTTTCATCAAAGGTTATAAACTTGCTTCTATCTCCAGTCATATGCGTTGAACAGCCACTGTCCAAATACCATTGGCTTTTCAGGTCTTGAGCAGTTAGAACCAAGTCGCACTTATTCACCTTCTTTTTCCACTACATGCATCCTTTTTTTTGGTACCATTTCTGAGATGATGGACCACATTCTCTGAGAGGAAATTTGGAAGGCATATGTCCAATTTTATTGCATACACAACATTCGATCATATTTTTAGCAGAATTATGAGTATGAGTAACCTCTCCATGATTCATAAACCTCCTTGAGGTTTTGAACATCAGTCTTTGTCCATATTTTCTACATTCTATGATTTTGTGGCCAAATTCCTTATAGTAAAAACAGTATCCATAGAAACAATTTGCATACCTGATGAATGGTTGTCTTCTCCATTGGTTTGCTTCAGATAATCTCTTCATTGTTTGCATCATTTGCTTGTTTGAATTAATTTTCCTTGTATGACAGTATGCAACAATATGTCCCAGCTTATGGCAAGCATAACAGGTGGAATTTTTCATAGGAGGGAAGAATCTCCTTTGATGGCTTCCAAATTTGACATACTCAGGAGTATATGAGCCTTTTTCTGTTGGCTGTGTATTTATTTCATTCTTTTTCATTAGAGGTTCCTTCTAGTTTCTATCTCTTTTATTACAGGTTTCTTCTTCTGTAGGAGTCATCTGAGCTGCTTTATCATCCTTATCTACTTTTACAAAAATGATATTTTTGTTTTCCTTTTCTTTGCCTTTACTTCATTCTCCCTCATAGCCTATCCCAGTTTTTATCAGAGGAGATCTTTGAGCATCTAGAATTTCATTCAACTTACCAGAGCTTTTCATTTGAGAAGAATTTATTGACACTTTCCTTTGGGCATTTTCTAATTTCTTCCTCAGGCATACTACTTCTTCTTCCAATTTCTCTTGTTCCTGAACTTTATCCTTAATTTGCTTAAGTAACAGGTCTTCTAACTTCTTGGCTTCTTTAAGCTCTACTTTCAACTGAATGAGAACTTCTGAATTTTTTTCTTCTCTTACATACTTGAGGAGAATGTCTTTCTATTTTCTGCACTTCATTTTGAGTTTGTCAGTTTCCTCCAGGGCACTTCTTAGCTCCCCCTCAAGATCAACTTCACCTTCTTCTTCATCTTCTAGAAGGAGTCCTTCAAGCTCTTCTATGGCCATCAACACAAATTCAGAGGTTCCTTCTTTACTGGAGGGTTCATCTGAGTCTTCAGATGCACTGTTGTCTTGTTGAGCATAGAAAGATTTTCTATTGAATTTCTTTCCTTTCTGCTAGTTCTTTGATATAGTTTTCTCTGATTCTTGAGCCTCATTCGTTGTTTTCTTATGACGACACTTAGCAGCATAGTGTCCAACTCTTCCACAGTTAAAGCATTTAAATGGAAGTTTACCTTTATATTTACCTGAGCCTCTATCCAATTTCTTGACAAATTTGGCCTCTTCTTCATCAGAGCAAGAGCATATATCTTCCTTTTCTTCTTTCTTCTTCTCTATCTTAAAGGCTGCCTCCCTCACATTTGACTTCCTCTATGGTAGTCTCATTTCATACACTGTTAGATTTCCAAGTAACTGGTTCATGGTCAAGGTTTCCCAATCAGTTGTTTCTTCTATGGCAGAAACCTTGGGGTTAAAGCTGGGTGAAAGAGATCTCAGAATCTTTTGAACAATTACAGCTTCTTTTATGGTTTCTCCTAGAGCTTTCATGTTATTCAAAATTTTTGCAACCCTTAAAAAGAAGCTAGCAATGTCTTCATCACTATTCATTTTTAAATTTTCAAATTGGGCTCTATAGACTTGAAGTTTGGTTGTCTTCACATTTTTGTATCCCTCACGGATGTTCTCTAGTGTATCCCACATTTATTTGGAAATCTTGATGTGCATTACCTTAATAAATTCTGCCTCACATAGTCCATTTAAGATTGCATTCATGGCCTTTGCATTTTCTACAAAGTCTTGTTTAGCTTCTTTCTCTAAGTTAGTTTCCTTGGGGCATATCCAAATTCCACAGCAGCCCAAACTTCTATTCCTAGATACATTATGTATACTCTCATTCTGATTTTCCAGAAGGCATAATTTCCACCGGTGAAGAAAGGGGCTTTTTTGGTTGAGCTTCCTTCTTGACTAGCCATCCTGAGGACCTAGGATCTCCTTTCAATTGTTAAACTGATACAAAAGGAACCGGCTCTGATACCAATTGTTGAACCCTTAGTTAAACTAAGAGGGGGGGGGGGGCTAAATCAGTTTAACACAGTCATGAGCTTTTCAAAATTTTCATCAAGCTTATTTACAACTTAATTTCATAATCAACTTTATATGTGAACAGTCTTAATATGTGAGCAACAAGTATTAAGATAATGTGACACCAAACTTATTATGAGAGTAGCGAGTATTAAGTAGATTGGATAAAACATATCAACACATAGGCATCACAAACACAGACAACAAATATAAGTGGAAACCCATGAAGGGAGAAAACCACATCTTATTATTGTTGTGATGCAAAGGCAAGCTCCAAATCCCTCTCACCACTGATTTTCTGTAGGCGCCAACCCACACGAGGCTCCAACCTCAATTCTGCAAGCTACAACTTGCAAGGAAGCTCCAACTCCCATAAATTTTCTACAGGCACCAACCTACAGGAAGCTCCAACCTCAGTCAACTACAATTGACATCTATCAATCTACAACTTGATAGGGAAACTCCAACTTCCTCATTCTATCAAAAGAAAACATTTGCTGATTTACCTTGGATATCAGCTCTGTTCTGTACCTTCTTTTGTGCTATCCTCCAGTCTTCAAATCTGTCTTATAACATCTCTTTTTGATCCTCCTTCTTCTTATCTTCTCTACCTCAATTCTTCATACTCTGCATTCTCTAACCTCTCTATATATCAATGTGATATCCTTTATACATTTTTCCTCACAACTGTTCATATTCCACAGGGAAATCGAAATGAATAGCCCTGACTCTTCGCCTTCTGCCCCCTCATTTCTTTGTCCAGCTCATTCAGGAAAACTACAACAATTTTTACAAATTTCAGTTTTACAGTGGAGTTTTGTTTCCTATGGAGACTTTCCAATGCATCAAAAACAATATAAACTGATTAAAAAAGCGTTTACATTCAGTTACAATATGGATTACAAATGAACCCATTCAGTTTTGGATCATCGTGTGTTTGTCTCTTCTGTGATTTTCTCTGTCTTTTTCGTCTCTTCTTGCTCTGCTATACACAGCAATTACGTAACTCTTGTGTGTGTGTATATATATATATATATATATAACTGCCTTTTTATATAATGCAAATCAACTCTCGGAGTAATAATAAATGACCTTTTAACATATAAAATGCCCTTTCGGGCCCACCATCCAAACTTTGTTTTATGCTCTGATGCGATGAGTCTCCTCCAGATATTTTCGATTGCGATTGATCGCAATCGCAGACTTCATTAACATGTTTTGTTGTGTTGCCTTGATCCGATGCAATTGCTTCCTTTGCGATGGTTCCGATGCGATGATCGAAATCAAAAATTTCAATGGTATTGTGCCACTGCTCCTTTTATTCCAATGCGATGGATTACTATTTAGTTGCACTTCCATTGTGCTGATGTGATTGGAATTCTCTGATGCGATAGATCCAACGGTTATGATTAGTTAGGAATGGACGGTTGTGATTGAATCACTTGATTGCAATCGCAATTTCCAATATGTTCACCTCTCTGCGTCTCTCGCTCTCCGCCAATGCGATTGAGTTTTGCGGATCCGATGGATCATTTACTCGCTCTATAAATTTTCGGGTCCGGTCCTTATTCTTTCCCTTGGCCCCACATATTCAATGGTTAAAGTTCATTGTTCGACTTAGTTAAACCAACATGCTGTTGCATATATCCGCAGGGAATTTTGGGCCCACAACTCTATTCAACTCATATCAATCATAACACACACACATATATATATGCCGCCATATATATGTATTCCCCAATCAAATGTTGTAAACATTAATAACCTGTAGCTTATATTAAAACCCATGTCAATGCATATTCTTTGCTCCTATCCTTGTGCTCGAGATTTAATTTAACTCGCCTTGGTTATAGTACTATAATGCAATGTCTAAGGCTTGGCTTACCTCTCGTTAATCTGCAACATAGTCGGGGTCCACAATATATATATATATATATATATATATATATATATATATATATATATATATATATATATATATATATATATATATATATATATATATATATCAACCATTCAACATTTTCTTCAATGATTAATAACTAACCATTAGCACGATAATTCAACTGGGCCCACCGCTACTTATATCCACATATACAAACTTTATACGCACACCCTTTGTGGTATTTCATATTCACAATACTATATTGACATATATTACCTCCTCCGTCATACATTATATCAAAACCCTTTGGAATTACCCAGGTGATAACCTATATAATCGTTTTCGGGCCCACCTTCCTCCAAACTGTATTAATATTACAGTTTATATCAACTTTGGCGCATATACAAGACCTTTCAAACATTATACTGTGACTTGAATTAAAACCGACCTTCGGGCCCACAATGCATTGTCACTTATCTTCTTCCTATTTATTAACTTTTAAAATACACACAATACACTGAACTTCGCATAATACTTGGCCCCGCAGGAATGAATGTAGGTCCCACAACATGTTTTACATAACATATGTCAACAAACGTTAAAACCATTATAACACCCTTTGAATATGTAACGAGTAAGCCTCATATGAAATAAGGTTCAGCTTTAAACTTTGGTTTATGTTTCAATTTTCAACACACGTTTGACTCAGACCCACAGTGCTTTGCCTCAATTAACCTTTGTTCATCGCGCAAGTGTGATTACCGTAGATCTTCCAACCTTGGCAATCGGATGGACACAGCTAATATCGCGTTTTTCTTTGGGCCGAGGGTTAACACTAAAAAATTACGCGATATAAATGGTATTCCAATACCACTTATTTCCATGCATCGACTGAAGACCCATATCGCATTTTTTCCACAAACATTTTTTACCGCTTATGAACCACGTGATACAGCTAGTTTCTTCAACTCCGGATTTACTATTCATTCAAGGTTCTATTCTTGACTCAGGGTTCCGGTTCTAATGATTCTACTTCAATGTTTTTTTATCCTCCATATTTCGTTTACATGCACAGTTTGTGTATTAACCCTGCATTATAATTCGAGTGTATATTTATCAATTTATTCCTTTTTCCTTTCGGTTCTGCTCGTTCTGCATGGTTCCACATCTTCTGTCTTCATTTCATAGTGAATTTGTTAATAGCTCTATCTCGGATACATTTCTATGTAGCTTCCATCGCTTCCCATCGCATATAAACCCTTGCATTATATTTTCTGTATTCTCTGTCTCTGTGCATAACTGTTTCACTGTTTCACTGTACTCTCTGTATTCTCTGTCTCTGTGCATGACTGTTTCACTGTACTCTGTATTCTCTGCAACCCAGGCTGTATTCTCTATATTCTTTGTAGACTTATTTTACTGCCTTGCTTCTTTTGCTGCTGCTCGACCCTCTCTACATCTTGCTACCTCTTTTTCTATCTCCTTGCTTCTATGTTTCTCTCTTTGCCTCTCTTTTTGCTGCCCCTGCTACTCTGCTATTCTGATTCTCTCTTTTCCATCAATGACAACATTTCCAACATCTTGTTCGTCGTCGCGCCCAAACCTCCATTAGCACCTGGTTAGCTGCTCTGCTAGGGTTTTTTCCTGATTTTCCACTGCAATCACATTCTGCCTCACTGCTCCTCCACCCCAGAACATCTGCAAGAAATCTAAACCAAGCCCGCAGGATTTAATAATGGGTTTTTGTGTGTTTTTAGGTTTAAAGGAGTAACTCTGTTAGCAGTTTTTTCTACAGTCACAAAGGTGACACAAAGGCTTAGATGGCAATCTCAGGGCCATGAAACAACACCAAAGGGAACCAAGGCAAAGGGCAAGGTCATTTCAATCAATGGATCAGATCCATGAACCCTAAGTAACCCTCCAGCTCAGGGAAACCCTCCACCTCTACACAAAACACTCAGAAATGGTGGAGATAACATATCTAGTGGCGAAATACATGGCATAAAAGATTAATAAAACCTCTTAAGGCATCATTACAGAAGCAGTTCGAGAAATCAGCAAAGTTAAAACATAAACAGAGCTAAAACAGGTTGAAGTACAAAGATACAGAGCAGTTATCAGTGCAGAAGTTGACTGACACAGACATAGCCCATCTCCATGCTCAAAGGCCTGCCAAGAAGTTATTACACCAAAAGGAACTATTACAAACGGTCAGAAGCAGTTATTTAGAAGTATGGGAGTCCTCATAGCCCATTCTTTCACTTAACTCACACCAAGAAGATAACATTACCACTCCATATCGTCTTTCTTCCCAAAGGACAACCTGTGGGTGATTTCTGTCATATCAAAATGGTCTCAACAAGCTACAAAGTTATTGATCTTGTCCAAAATTTAATGTAATATTTATGGCTTAGGATGGAGCATTCGAATGAACCCCTCCTGTCTCTGATGATCTTTAAACCTTCTTCACCTACCTTTCCACATTTTCTCTATAAATACTCTTCGAAGTCTCATTGTAAACAGTTGGCATTTGGTGATTTCTAAAGTAATACATATTGATGCTTTGAAGAAGAATTAGTGTTCTGAAGGAGTGTGGAGGTTCTTGTTTTTTTTTTTATGAAGGAGGCTAGACCATTGGATCCCTGAGCCTAGTTTTTGGTGAAGTAATCTCTTATTGTTAATGTTGTTTTCCCATTTATCACTTTGTTCCATTACGCTTTGACTTAAAGTAGGATAAAAATTTTAGGCAGAGAAATGTATCTCAAAAGCACCTATGACCTGTTTATCCTTCACTGTTTATATGCTTTCCACTACTGAACATGACCGGGTAGTCTAGCAGCTCTCTTGAATATTCAGTTTGTTTTATTTCAGAAATGGTTAATTCAGTTGTGCTAAAGACTGTTTAGGTGTTCCCTCTTTATTTTCCACTGAATGTTGTATCTGAACTATCCCTTTGATTATTAGTTCTTGCAGTTTTATAGAGAGGTCTGTTTCAATAATACCCTCTATTTCTTATTGTAATTATTGTGTTGAAGGTCCCTATAACTGTAGTCTTAGATGTCTAAGGTGTTCCCTCTTCTTTGAATGCAATTGTATGTCTTTGTTGATTTAGCTTTCAGTAGTGAACTTATAGGAGGAAATAGTTCCCTGAATCCTATAATTCATCAAGAGGGTTTTAGTCTGCATTTCTCCTTTATTTGAGTATTTATGTTGATTAAGTCCAAAAGAGTGAGCTTACTGAAGGAAATAGGGCATTCCCCGAATCCTTTAAGTCATTGTGAGTGGGTTTAGTCTGCATTTCTCCTCTTCTTTGAGTGTTTATGTTAATTAAGTCCAAAGCAGTGAGCTTACTGGAGGAAATAGGGCGTTCCCCGAATATTTTAATCCATTGTGAAAGGGTTTAGTTTTATTTTCACTCTTCGTCCTTAATGTTCATCCCATTTCACCTATATTATTCAACAGATCCTTGACCAAGTTAGATTTTCCCTTTGGTTTCCCTTCCTTCTCAATTAGAACTATTTGGACTTTCACATGACTCCATTGCCCAATGGCTTGTAGATTCCCATGCTCTATATATACTGCATGAAACATACTTGTCCAACCAAACAAAACAAACAACCCTGCACCTCATAACTAGCCTAAAATCAACTTCTAAACCTTTCAAGACACATCCTTATAAAAACATTGAGAGATCCCTCTCTGAGACTAGGAGGGCTAGATCCTAGAGCTCTAAAGCTTGTTTTGCATGTTGCCTTGTCATTTGGCATGCCAATCTACTAAAACACAGGACCCAAACATCATGGCGATCACGGTGGGATGTTCTAAACTTAAAAACTCATAAACATCCCTTAGAAGACCGACACACCCTTAACTGATACTGTCTAGTGATGTTATCCCACCTCATCACCAACATAATGGCGATCATGGTGGGACCTATTGAGTATATAGTTGCTTGAAATACCTCTTAAAACTCTTTAGGCACTTAATTTGACAAAGAATACCTTGTGGACTTATCCCACCGCTCACACCAACATAATGGCAATCACGGTGGGACCTATTAAGTACATAATAGTCTAGCAAACTCTTGTAGACTCAGTAAGTCCTTAAATATCCACATAAAACTCAGAAAACCCAAAAAAATTTCAGATTGGCTTCATAATAAATATGGTGGTGGACCATAGAAAATTTTACCTCCAAGGGAGCTAAGAACTTCCACCTGGTGACTGCACTAGCCTCCAGTAGGCCTATTACTTTACCAGTCCTTGTAAACTCTCCTGGGAATGCATTGAGAAAACACAATCATGTTGTTGGTGGAAAATAAAGTTCAAAATCTTCCACCTGGCGACTCCACAATCCCAAAAGGCCTAATCACTCCACTGGAAGAAGACTCTAAACTGGTTGAATAGGCACAGTGACCTCTTTTCTGATTTACAAGCATGATTCCAAGGATACAATGAAGATATGCCCCAATGAGTAGGGATCATATCCCTGGATTCCCACACAAAATGCCTAAAATAAATTGGTTGAAAGACCTACCTATCTTTTAGGATGAAAATGTTGATGACCCCTTGTTACATCTCATCAAGTTTCATATACATGTGTGGAGGTTAAAAGTTGAATGGCATGAGGACTATCTTATGAAAATGTTCATGGCAACATTAGAAGGTAATGCAAGGAATTGGTATGAATGGTTAGAACCTAAGAGCTTGTTTTCTTTAAAAGAAATGCACCAAGCATTTTACAAGAATTATAAAGAAAAATATCCATCCTTATTATGGAATTGTTGTGATCAATCTCAGAACATCATACAATACTTGTTAAACACTGATGAGGATATGGTTGATATGCATCTTGAGGAAGAAGAAACAGATCAGATCATCAATAGACAGCCAACCTCTGAATTTTTTTGCAAAACAAACAGTCTTGCGCATTCATCTACTAAGCTTTGTTGTATAGATTTAGAAAGCTCCCCAGTAAATCAGAATGAAGAAAGATCTGTTGATAATCTAGTATGTTTGATTGGTAACATTACTTACTTTAATGATTTTCCTAATTTTGATCTATCTGATGATGATGTTCTCCAAACAGAAGTTGATCTTGCAGGTCCATCATTAATAGATTTGTGGAAGGAATATCAGTTCCATCAACTTCAAGAAAGTAATGAGCCCATGCAGGCTATTTATGATAATGATGAGGAAAGTTATGAAAGTCTAGTAGCAGGTGAAGATTCATTGAATCTTCACTCTGCTTTATCTCAAATCATCTGCAATAGTTTCCATGCATCTGGAAATCAGCAGCCTTTCATCTCAAAGGGTGAAAAGAAAAGCAGTGAAGAAATGTTTGAGCAGGTTGAAACCAAGGAGCCTTCCCTTGAAAAAGAGGAATTAATGGAACAGACCCCTGCTCAAGAATACATTGATCTTTTCACAGAGCTCAGCTCACCAAATCAGAATATCTCAGAGCTACAAGAGGACAACACTGCAGTTTATGATGATTCCTCCAGTTCAGAAAATAATGAAGATGAGGAAGAGTTTCTTTCTCAAAATAATCTGTTCCTTAATCCAGTGGAAGAGGAAGTAATCCTGGTTGAAACCTACTTGTCAAATACTCACAACCAGGTATTATTTCAAGATCCTTATGCGCATTTCCTGCAGACATTTAGAGAAGGATCAAAGGCCATCAAGAGTAGCTTGTTGTAGACAACAAGAAACATTTTAAAAGTTGCTGCTAAAAAACAAAGAGAATGGGAGTGGCCTTGTTTGTCTAGCCTGCCCAAAGAGATGAGAAAGGACCAATCATGGAATCATTTACTAGATTGGTTGTACTGGAAAAAAGAGTTCATCAGCTAAACATGTAAATATTCCAAGTTAGATTAGGGTAGGTAGGAATGTCAATAAAGCTCATATCTTGAGCATCTAGTTAGTATTTTTGTTTATTTCTTGAAGAAGAAAAATGAGAAAAATACAAAACAATAAAAAATAGAAAAGAGGGCAGGAATAAAACAAGAAAGGTATAGCCCCATACCAAAAGGAAAGGAAAATATGAAAGTGTGCAAGCTCAAATGCCACTACTTTAAGGAGAACTACTGTCCAATCATACAGCCTAATCATGATTGGGCAGATTTCAATTTACTGCTGATAGGATAGTGAAGAAAATCTGCCAAACTGTTTAATCTCAGTTGATCAGTAGAACATATTAGGATAGAATAAAGAAAGGTTCAAACATGCTAAAAATGTAAACCTGGAATCATAAGAAAATATGGCTCTAATTCTCTCAAAACTTGAGCCAAAGAAGAAGAAAGAGAACTGGTTCTAACATGCTCAAAACTTGAACCAGCAACGAAAAAGGAAACAGCTCTAACAAGATCAAACCCATAGCTAAAATGAAGAAAAAGATGACTCTAAAAAGCTCAAAATCTGAGTCACAACACGAAGGAAGAATGTTTTTGAATTTCAGATCTTTAGCCTTCAAAATTTTGGTTTTTGAATCTATGCAAGTTTCAGTTCATGTGCAGCTTGTATTTATGCCATGAACCCACAGAAAATCAAACAGTCTAATCCTGGTTTGGCTGTGTTTCAATTTCTGTTTTAGAATATAGAGAATGAAAATCTGTCCGACTGTTTAATCCTGACAGATATTAGTTTAGGTAGAGAAATTATGAGTTCAACTGCTTAATCTGAACTCATGGAGAAATAAGGGTAGCATTAGATAGGTTTATTTTTCTTAGATAAGTTTATTTTTCTATTTGAAAAATAATACATAAAGAGATGCCAATCCAAGTGCAATCAAAGAGGAAGAAATGCTAGGACAAATAGTTTGGGGTAGGTAGAAGTGTTGTTCAAATGGATTTCTTACTGCGGGACAGTGAAAAGTGTCAAATGAAGAATTCTGCCCAATGGAATGGTACTGGTCTGCTAAATACAGAGTTTAATGAGGTTCTGGACACCTAAAGGGCAAGCTACCCTCCCCAAGTGGAGCCACTATTAGCCACCTAAAAATTCTGATATACCTAGTGGTGGCTAAATTTGTTTTCAAGTCTTCAAGAGATATATTTCCTTTGAAAATTCATCATCTTTGGAGTCTTATGATGATTCTATGTCATTTGAAATAATCTTCACTGTTGTTTCACTATAAGCCCTCAAGAACCTGCTCATTACCAAGGGAAAACTGCTTATAATGCTCCATTTCCCATCATTCACCTCTCCATTTCACTCCCACAAAATCTCCATTTTTACTCTTTTTTCCCTTTCACAAATCCCTCCAAAACCCCTTCATTTCCCCTCCAAATAATTTCAAAATCCCCTTTGAACCTTATATTTCCCTTTATCTGGTTTAAAAATCCTTCCTTTTATCTATCGAAACCCCTACCTAGCCTTAAAAACCCCGTTTTTGGCCTTAAAAACAATCTTTTTACCCTATAGGGCATTTAATCCCCCGAGAGCTTAAAATCAGCCCCTGTTCTCCATAAAACCAAAGTGCTATAACCAAGCACTTAAAAAACTAAGCCCCCTCCATCACTGCTCGTGGTCTCCATGTCTTCCCATAGAACCCCTCCTGCACCTTATTTCATAAGCCCCTTTTCCCTTTTTATTTTCTCCACCAAAGCCTCCTTCCCTTCGTATTTTCCTAATTTCCAACCATTTGCTTAAATAAATCGTGACCGTTGGTCTTTGCAGATCATTAAACATCGGGCCTCTTAACTCCTTCAAGCCTTCATTCCTTGATTTTCCCGCTTCAGATCTCAACCGTCCATTCTTTGAGATCAACGGCCATCGCGCAAAACATCTTCACTTCTTGTCTCCACCTGCCTCTATTCTTCATTACCCCGAGATCAATCTTGATCGTTGATTAGATTTGATCAACGGTCTGAACTTAACCCAATCTCACCATTGAACCCACTCCATGAAAAAATATCCCACATCACCATGGACCCCACTTACCTTTCTGCCCGCGCAGATTTCCATCCATCGCGTTCCACCTGCACTGTCGGATCTGTCGCCCAACATCCAACGACTGATGACGCATATTGCATAATTTTTGAACTCGTTCCACAGTGTGCTACTTCCGCGCGATATAGGTGGTTTTGAAAATACACGTGTCAAGCGATGAGTGGAATTGCGTTCCAAAAGTGAATACTACCTCCCCCGCATTTTGTCGCGCGAAAACCATCTCCGGTTTCCGCCATACTTCCCCCTTCGCAATTTCATTTCACTTTTAATCTCGGCCGTCGATCTCTAATATCAAACGGCCCACATTAGATCGCGATATCAATTCATATTTTTCTCATCTATTCTCCCAAACACTCATCGTGAGATCTTGAGTGTTGATTATCCTAATCCAACGGCTTCTGTTCGTCATCGCGCCCAAACCTCCATTAGCACCTGGTTAGCTGCTCTGCCAGGGTTTTTTCTTGATTTTCTGCTACAATCACATTCCACCTCACTTCTCCTCCACCCCAAAACCTTTGCAAGCAATCTAAACCAAACCCACAGGATTTAATAATGAGTTTTTGTGTGTTTGCAGGTTTAAAGGAGTAACTTTGTTAGCAGTTTTTTCTATAGTCACAGAGGTGACACAAAGGCTTAGATGGCAATCTCAGGGCCATGAAACAACACCAAAGCGAACCAAGGCAAACAGAAAGATCGTGTCAATCAATGGATTAGATCCATGAACCCTCAGTAACCCTCCAGCTCAGCAAAACCCTCCACCTGTACACAGAACACTCAGAAATGGTGGAAATCACATATCTAGTGGTGAAATACATGGCATAGAAGATTAATAAAACCTTTTAAGGCATTAGTACAGAAGCAGTTCGAGTAATCAACAAAGTTAAAACATAAACAGAGCTAAAACAGGTTTAAGTACAAAGAGACAGAGAAGTTATTAGTGTAGAAGTTGACTGACACAGACATAACCCATCTCCATGCTCAAAGGCCTGCCAAGCAGTTATTACACCAAAAGAAACTATTACAAACTGTCAGAAGCAATTATTTAGAAGTATGGGAGTCCTCATATCCCATTCTTTCACTTAATTCACACCAAGAAGATAACAATACCACTCTAGATGGTTTTTCTTCCCAAAGGACACCCTGTGGGTGATTTCTGTCATATCAAAATGGTCTCAACAAGCTACAAAGTTATTGATCCTGTCCAAAATTTAATGTAATATTTATGGCTCAGGATGGAGCATTCAAATGCACCCCTCCTATCTCTAATGATCATTAAACCTTCTTCACCTACCTTTCCCCATTTTCTCTATAAAGACTCTTCGAAGTCTCATTGTAAAAGGTTGGAATTTGGTGATTTCTAAAGTAATACATATTGCTGCTTTGAAGAAGCATTGGTGTTCTGAAGGAGTGTGGAGGTTCTTGTTTTTCTGTTGATGAAGAAGGCTGGACCATTGGATCCCTGAGCCTGTTTTTTGGTGAATTAATCTATTATTGTTAATGTTGTTTTCCCGTTTATCACTTTGTTCCATTATGCTTTGACTTACAGTAGGATAAAAAGTTTAGGCAGAGAAATGTATCTCAGAAGCACCTTTGACATGTTTATCCTTCACTGTTTATATGTTTTCCACTACTGAACATGACAGGGTAGTCTAACAGCTCTCTTGAATATTCAGTTTGTTTTATTTCAGAAATAGTTAATTCAGTTGTGCTAAAGACTGTTTAGGCATTCCCTCTTTCTTTTCCACTGAATGTTGTATCTGAAATATCCCTTTGATTATTAATTCTTGCAGTTTGACAGAGAGGTCTGTTTCAATTATACCCTCTGTTTCTTATTGTAATTATTGTGTTGAAGATCCCTATAATTACAGTCCTAGATGTCTAAGGCGTTCCCTCTTCTTTGAATGCAATTGTATGTCTTTGTTGATTTATCTTTCAGCAGTGAACTTATAGGAGGAAATAGGGCATTCCCTGAATCCTATAATCCATTAAGAGGGTTTTAGTCTGCATTTATCCTTTCTTTGAGTATTTATATTGATTAAGTCCAAAACAGTGAGCTTACTGAAGGAAATAGGGCATTCCCTGAATCCTTTAAGTCATTGTGAGAGGTTTTAGTCTGCATTTCTCCTCTTCTTTGAGTGTTTATGTTAATTAAGTCCAAAGCAGTGAGCTTATTGGAGGAAATAGGGCGTTCCCTGAATCTTTTAAGCCGTTGTGAAAGGGTTTAGTTTGCTTTTCACTCTTAATCCTTAATGTTCATCCCATTTCACCTATATTATTCAACAGATCCTTGACCAAGTTAGATTTTCCATTTGGTTTCCCTTCCCTCTCAATCAGAACTATTTGGACTTTCACATCCTTATTTGGTTTCCCTTCCCTCTCAACTTCTAAACCTTTCAAGACACATCCTTATAAAAACATTGAGAGATCCCTCTCTGAGACTAGGAGGGCTAGATCCTAGAGCTCTAAAGCTTGGTTTGCATGTTGCCTTGTTATTTGGCATGCCAATCTGCCAAATCACAGGACCCCAATAGTCTAGAACTTAAAGAAACTCCTTCATTTGGTATAGTGGCTCCAACTGGGGATAATGGACCAGTTTCCCAATAAGGATTATTTTGAGGGTGTTGTGAATATAGCATGCAAATGGATAATGATTTTAATCTATATGCATATATCTAGACTATTAATCTAATATATACCTGGGGTGTTTTTCCTTTATGTGATCTAAAATGATATCTTTCAACTATCAGTAATATAGATCATTTAATAGTCGAAAGAGATGAAAATTAGGTAAAATGATTCTTCTAACAAAGTAGTTTGTATAGAAGAATTGTGAAATAAATATCGCATTTATTAGTGTAATTACATATTCAATAAGAAACCATAGCCAAATATTAGAACATAAGTGCATGTAATATTTATATATGATAACGTTTCAAATATATAATGCAATAAAAAGATAACTGTTAATCTATAATGTAAAACTTAATACAAGTGAATAGAAGTACCATATGTATGAATTTCTGCTCATGTAAACTAACAGCAATGAATCTGATCCTTCTCACTTTCAAGCAATTTAAAGAGTACTGTAGTGCAACATCAGTTAAACAACTTTAATTGTTAAAGATAATAGAATGTGCTCCATTAATTCATCAAAGCACTAACAAACTTAAAATAGTGCATTCTTTGCAAATGTTTTTGAAAAATTTCTGGACCCTTCTCTAAATGCCTGAGAAGGGTTTAAATACTAAACTAATTATAAACTAAAATTGACTATTACAAAAATATAGAGGAGGTTTCAAACAACCTTCCTCAAAAATCTAACTTAAACTACAATCTAGGAAATTAAACTAACAATTCTGATTTTATGAGTCCTACCCTTCTTTCTGAATGTGGTCACGAAGTTGGAAAATATCTAACATTGATTTGAGCTCAGCTGGCTGTGATATCCTTGATCGGATCTGTCTCTTGAAAATAGCATTCGAAATTGCTGATTGGGATCTCTTTACTGAATCTGTAAGAGACTGCAGAGTTTGATGTTGATGATAAGGTTTGGTTTGATCAGAAAATACCAGTAATTTTCCTAATCAAATGTATTTACCTTTTTAATCATTTCCCCCTGTGTATCTTCTCTCTGCTTCCACTGTGTTTCTACTTGTCTTGTTTCTTAAAACACATCAGACGTGTTTTCCATAAGAATTTCTGCTTTAGATAGTTGCTTACACATAGATTCAATAATCTCACTTGATATTTTGGATGTCTTTGCTGCTACTTTATCTGCCTGTTTTATTTTTTCTTCCCATTATGTGAATAGAATTTCTTTTTGAAGCTTATATACTTGAGGTATATTAGCTTGCTTTCCCAATCTGAAACTTGCCATTGAATGTGCTCTTCAATTTTCTTCTCAAGTCTTTCACATTTAAGTTTCTAAATTTCCATTTGCTGCATCATTATTTTTCTTGAATCGCAATAAGAATCAATCATAGAAGCTTGATGACAAAACGCTTCTTGTTCTTTCTTTAACTTAGTGTTTAAATCAAGTGTTCTTTGATAAGTTGCTTTAATTGTGGTTAACTATGTAACTTATTCACTGCTATTTCCAATTGTGCTTGTTTTTCATTAATCTCTGTCTGATGCTGAAATTTGAGGCTTTCAATCTCTTTATGAAATTGGGTTGTGTTTACTTGGACTTGCTCACTCAAATTGGATTTCTCTTCATTCAACAACTTCTCTAGTTCTTGTACTCTGGCTTCCTTTTGTTTTAACAACACTCTAACCTCAGTAGCTTTATCAACAGTAGCAGTAGCATATGCCCCTGCATACTATGATAATTTGGTTAGATGTTCAGTAGGATCATCTGAGGAATATTTCCACAGTACATAAACTGATTCATCTATAGGCTTTGGAGTTGTTTCATAAATTCTTCTTCTTTTCTTTCTTTTAACTACAACCTTGTAACTAGGACTGTAGAAAATATCTAATGAAGGAATATCTTCAATCTGTAGAACTATCTGATCTATAGGGTAGGCCAATATGATTTCTTTATCATGCATTGCTGGAACTCTTTGTAGTGGATTAATAGTTTCCACTATCTTTTGTGAGTGTTTAGGAGTCTGGAAACTTGTTGCTTGATCAGTATTGGGATTTTTTTTAGGAGCTTTTATTGCTTCAGAAAACACCTCCCATTGATTTATAAGATATTTTGCTTGTGGTAAACTGGACTGATCTAGCATATCATTACTGTGTTGAACTGCTTGAGAATTTGATTCTGTCCCACTATTTCTTGTTTCATCTAGCATCTCTATCTCATGAATGACTCAGTCAATTGTATTTTCTGAGTTTCCTTTTTAGATTCAGATTCATTTTCAGAGTGATCTGAATTATCATATTGCTGTTGCGACTGACTTGATTCTTCTTTAGACATATCTTTTATTTCATCATCCAGGCTGACACTTGGAGTGTGTTTGTTGTCATCTTCAATAGTTAACACATTTAGAGGGACTTTCTCTAGTCTCTTGTTTATGTATGCTTGAAAAGCTTCAACATCCTCTTGACTTAGTTGACTAGATACATACTTGATAATATCTGAAAAATTTTCCATGCCCTAGAAGAGATCATCAAATCCATCTTCCTCCTTTAAAAAGGGCTTCATCTTAAGCTCTGTGATGTAATCTTTAATTACATCATTTGGATCATATAATATTTTCGGCCTTACTGCCAATATTAATAAATGAATTTTGGAAACTTTCTTGTAAGTATGGCCGATGTTGGACAATGAAAAGGTGCCACATTATACAATGAAATTAGGCTAAATAGCCTTTTTATCATCCTTCAGATCTTTAGTAACACCATTAACAAGTTTATAGGCTATTTCTTTTACAAGTAACTTATCAGGAACATAATAGGATAAAACATGGGGAGAAGCATAACTCTCGAATACTCTAATATATGTAAAATTCTCATTGGCAAACAATCTAGCTAATGGAATAATGTCTGCATTGGCTTCTTCAGAAACCCTAGGAGCCTTTTTGTTAAAAATCATCTAATATATAGGCAATATGATTCCCTAATAGATTTTATAGAAGTGTAATTGGAAGTTTGAATCCCATAGTTCTCTGTGGTAAATGTGGATTGGGGTAGGGTCCTTGGTAGTACATTTCCATCCCATAGTGGGAAAACTGGAAGTAAAATAGATAACATCCATGACATAGGCAGACATATAAAAGGGAGGTATTTCTATGAATGAAATACTTATTTTATTCCTATATTTGGTTATGTGCTTGACTAGGTTATTAGATAAGATGTCTGCCCAATTTAAAATAGATGAATTGATGATTGCATCAATCAGGGGAACCCAGTCTCTTTAAAATCAGTTCTATTCGGTTTGGAAAATAATCTACATAACATACCAGCAGCATAACAGTAAGGATTAGGAATTTGGGAAATTGGGTACGTACCAAACTTATATTACTTCAATTTCCCCTGATTATCCTTCCATTCTTGGATGACTTTGATAAGTTCGGATGTCTCCTCTAAAATTCTGCAGATAGTCTTTGTCATATTTCTGCTGCGGGGGTGGTAGATGGTACATTGTTGTTAAATATTCTGCTCTAAAAGAACCCATAGATTATCCCTTCGAATTCATGAACATTCTATCTTTAATGTTTAAGTGTTAAATTGCCCACTTAACCATGTCTGTATAAGGAAGAATCTTTGGTATGGTAGCTATTATGTGAATATATGAGCATGCAACGTCAAAAAAGAGTTGCGTCAGAGGTAGCAGTGCCTGTCGAAGAAAATTTGTTTATCACCCTTGGTCCTTCACTTTCAAAAAATTGATACATTTCCTCCCATGTTGAATTGCTGCAATCTTTATTGCAGACGGTATCTGAAAATAATGGAGACATATCTATGTCTTTAGTGGATGACGTCTGAGAAATTTTTTTACACTTTTTTTTCATTTTTTTCTTCTTCAATCTATTAACTGGTTTCCTGAAAGCAGTGCGAATTTTTACAAGTATGGAGTATCAAAGAGACAAATATATCATTTATTAAAAAAAATACGCAAGAAGATATCAATCTTATTAAAATATAACATCAATCATCATCCATAATCTCTGAATTAATATTTCATATATCTCCACACGTAAGATCTATCAATTGTTTTAAAGCCGTTAAGATCTTAAATTTCATTTTGACATGACACAAGTTGTTTCACACGCTTGATCTATTAAATGGCGTCGGTACACATATCAAAAATTATAACTTATAACCATTCGTAAAACTTAGCCTTAAAGGTTGCGAAATGAGATCTGCGCAAATTGCAGATCGCAACTTTTGTAGGATAATGATTTAGTGTATGTTATAAGTTGAAAGAAATGAAAATTGCACTTTTTTATAAAACTGAAGTGACCATGATGGCCGAAGGTTTTATATTCATTTTTCTATTTTCTTTTCGGGTCCGCGGAGTCACAACTTATATCATTTTGCTTTTAATTTTTTTTGATTGATTAAGATAAGTGTGGTGTGATAAAGTAAATATAACAATGATTGAAGCTTTTTTGAAAATTTTTAAATCATATCTTCAGAGAAATTTGAGTGCATATTGCAATTCGCATATTTTAAGTTTTATGAGTCTTTTGAAATTCATAAGATATGTGATTTGCAATGCGCTAAAAAATAATAAGGTGGAAAAAGAAAATATTTATTTTCTAAGTTTTTTGTTTTTTGTTTTAGGAAATTTAATAAAATTTTGTATTTATTTCTAAAGGGTCCCTATTTATAAAAATAAATGGGGGGTTGTTGTATAGCACAATAGGGAATAATATTTAACCCTAGGAATATGAACCGTTAGATTAATAAACCAAAGGGATTGATATTATAAACAAAAGGGATAAAAATTAGAAACTCAAGGTATATCAACCCAAAGATAAATATTATAAACCCTTAAATAAACATGGTTGACCATGGTTGATTTCCATATTGAGACATTCCTTGTCACAATGAAACATTGGAACATTTTTTACCATGCTTGATTATGATTGATTTTCATATACAGAAAATATTTGTCATAATGCGACGTTGGACAATGGTTGAGCATGGCTAATTTTAATATTGAGACAATCATTGTGACAATGTGACATTCAACCATGGTTGTCTCTTATTTACCATGATTGATATTATAAACCCAAGGGACTAATATTATGAACCCAATGTATATAAACCCTAAGATAAATATTATAAACACTAAAATAACCATCATTGAACATGGTTGATTTTCATATGGAGACAATCCTTGTCACAATATGATGTTGGACCATGGTTGACCATGCTTAACCATGGTTTATTTTCATATCAAGCCAATATTTCTCACAATGTGACGTTCGACCATGGTTGACCATGATTAACCATGGATGACAATGTTTGATTTTATAAAACATGGTTGGGCATGGTTTACCAAGCTTGACCATGATTGGGCATGGTTGATCATGGTTTACCATGATTATCATATTGAAATAGTTTGTGTCATAATTTGATGTTGGACCATGGTTGAAACAATGATTGATTTTCATATTGAGACAATATTTGTCATAATGTGACGTTGGAGCATGGCTTACCATGATTAACCATGCTTGACCATGATTGATTTTATAAAATATGGTTGACGATGGTTGACGATGGTTAACCATGATCAATATTATAAACCCAAGGGAATAATAAACCCTGGCAATCAATATGATAAACCCAAGGGAATAATAGATCCTAAGGATTAATACTAAAAACCCAAGGGACTATAAACCTAAGGGAATAATATTAAACCCCAAGAATATGAACCCTTAGATTAATAAACCCAAGGGATTAATATTATAAACAAAAGGGATAAAAATTATAAACCCAAGGTATATAATCCTTAAGTTAAACATTATAAACCCTAAAATAAACATGGTCGACCATGGTTGATTTCCATATTGAGACAATCCTTGTCACAATGAAAAGTTGGACCATGGTTTACCATCCTTGACCATGATTCATTTCCATATCGAGATAATTTTGTCACAATGTGACGGTGCACCACGGTTGATTTTCATTTTGAGAAAATCACAGTCACATTATGACATTCGATATTATGAATGCATTTTCATAAATTAATTATTTTTTATTTAATTATCTAATAATTATATTTTCTGGAATATTATTTAAATTAAAAGGATATGATTATTTATAATTTTATTTATTTATTTAGTTTTAATGAGTAAAATGTTAGAAAAGTTAATAATGTGATAACTATTTTCAAATTATGATTTAAAGTAACCTTACATCTTCAACCAATCTAGACCTATAATGTTTTGAGCTATTTAATTATGGAGTATGTGAAAGTTTATTTTTATTTGAGTAATATTACTTTTATTTCTTCACTAATGTCAAAATAGAGAGGAGAGATACTTGATCTTCTATATTAGGTTTGACCACCTCCTTATAATATCTTAATTAGCTCAAGAATATGCTAGATCATGTGGGAATAAATGTATAAGTCACTATGTGAGGAGAATTTCAAAGAATTATGTTTACTCTTTGCTTAAGCTACAAGTTGATTTGGTTAGAGTTTGAAGCAATCTTGGAAAATATTTATAATTCCTTGTTGTTTATCTCACTTTTGTGCATGATTTATGTAATAATAGCTATGTTCTTGTTTAAAAAAAAAGATCACTTCTAAGGAATGATATAATTTGGGGTAATGCCTTTAATCTTCAAATAATAAGTTATGAAACACTTTTTTAGTTTCTCTATAATTCTCCACAATTTTCTAGAGGTTTTGTACCCACAATATTGAAAAAAATTACATAAGATTACAAGAGTGATGAGAGTCCCGAATGGGAGTTTCTTCTTATCCCATAACTAATTTTCCACTAATTTACATTTGATTTCAAGATGATAATAATATTTCCACCCTCCAGTTAAATTTTTCTTAATCCTATAGTTCTAACTAAGCTTGTGACAAGGATTAATTATAAGTTATATCTATGAAGTCACTTCCTCCAATTTGTTGTTGTTGCAATCAACTTTATTTTTGTTGAAAATAAGGTTATTTTTGTTATCAAAATTCTCTTCAATGGGAATTTTGTGCATGAAAAAGTTTAGAGTTAGGGATAAAGGCCTATAATAAGAGCCCATATTGGGGTCATTTTGATTGGATTTCTTCCACTTCAATTGACCATTGAAAAATATTATCTTGAGAATTGTATAAATTCATTAGCTAAGTACCAAATTCTTAACCAAGTCTTCATATTTTCTTTTGTAAGCTAGCTAAAACAAATTTCTTATCTAGATGTATAGGAATAAAATTGGAACCATTGCTTAAAATAATTGTTTGATTAGATGTTGTTCTACCATTAAATTCTCCCAGTAATTATTTAGCTATCCCTACGATTCTTTTATGGTAGTATCTCCTTTCCCATAATTACCATAAGGCACATGCTTTATCACAAAGAGGCTTGAAACCATTACATGGATATAATTATTATGATATCAACATGTCGCATGAAAGAATTGAACCTATGTGGGGAGGATAAATTTTTTTTTCCCAACCATGTAAGCTACATCCAATTTACATTAAGTGTGTCAAATTTATGGTCATTAAAAATTATATTAACATGAATTAGTCTTTCTTTATGGTCAATTTTTTTATTTTATGAGACAATATTTTATGCCTTTAATACCACATCTACATTACAATCTATTTAGGGACAATTTTTTTGTTTAACTTTTCTTCCAAATTTCTAATCTTATTATTTAGATTAAAATTTTCTATATTATCAAAGTATCCTTCTAGGATTGATTATATTTTTCTTGGCTTGGCATTTCCATTTCTTACAATCTAATATTCATTTTCTACAACTTAAATTCAAACCCTAATATTTTATTATCTATTTATTTATACATAATCTTTTTAATATCTAAACCTATTATCAAAAATTATCTCTAATTCTTTAAAATTTGACTTCCCTCTTCTCTATTTTTATCTAATGATTTTATATATTCAAAAAAATGATAAAATATATAAAATTATTTTAGTGCCCCCCTCTAAATAAGTTTGTAAATATGATAAATTACTCATATTAAAATAAAATAACATAACAAAAAATGTTTTTTTTTTTTACATTTGATTAAATCAAAATTATAAATTAAATTTGAAAAAAAAGAATTTAGTAAAGTGCATCTATAAAAAAATATCACAGGAAAACATTTTATTGAAGACAACCCAATGAAAGTGCGTCAAATTAAATGCACTCTAATTTTAAAACACACAACCCAATAAAAATGTGCCAAAGTAAATCCACTCTAATTTCAAAACACAAAGTGTGTATCAAAGACAACCCATGTGGTTACAAATGAAATGGATGCACAGCCCAATACTTAAGCACACATTGTATTTAACAGCTAAATTTCGTATCAATCTAAAGAATCTTCTTTTAAGCTCTAATACTCTAGCAAATTCACCGGGAGGTGCAAAGGAATGCTGAAAGGAGGAGTCGTGAATATGGAAGGAAATTTTCTCATTGTGCTATATGTAAGGGTACATAATCAATGTCAACATATGGGGTGAAGAATCTCAAATTGAAGGGGAAAACCTAGCCATCCCCACTTAGCCAATCTAAAGTTCTTATGTCGTAAAGATGAGTCTTAGTTCCTATTTATTCGTTTTGGATCACAACAACCCCATTTGGGAAACTTTTAGGTCCCACAATAGGTCAGTGGCGAGGAAAGGTGGGAGGTCATAGATCTTAATATTTCTTTCAAGGCCATGTTTGGATCATATTTGAAATATTAGTCTTAGGGTTGATGGTAATTAATGTTGTTAGATGACATTCCACCTTATTAACAAAAATAGGATTGATGTCAAATTGTATATGAAAAAATAATATTTATGTGAAACTAAATTTTATATTGCATTATGATTCTCTAAATGAAAATCTTCTCTAGAAAACCCCCAAATGTTCTCTAGAAAAACAAATGAAGATGGATATGGATGTTCATATGTTTCCAATCCAAATCCATAAAATAAATATGTAAAAATTATATTGCATTGAGAACTGCAATGAAAAAAACATTAACTTTTTTATTATTCACTTGAATCTTCATCTAATAGAGTGCATGTCTTTCACCACTTCCCCTTGGATCTTGCACTGCAATATAAATAAGTATTTCATTTGCATGATAGCTCTCTTATATCTTTATGCTCTCTATTTGACCTCTTTTCATTTGCAAGTTATTAAACTTCAACCATTTTTGAAACAATTGTGGAGGAAGTATTCAATACTTATCATAACCATTTTTGACAGAAATGTGGATGAAGTATTCAATACTTATCATAACCATTTTTTACACAATTCTGGATGAAGTATTCAATACTTATCATTTGGTCCATATATATCACAATGTTTACATTGTTTTTAGAAATTTGTCCTATCATCATGGTTTCAATTTTCTTTCATTGGTTTGGGCTATCTCTTATGTATTATGTTGTGGCCCCCATTTTATGCCCAGCTTGATATAAAAATCTTATTTGTTAATTGGATTAAAGAAAATAAATATTGTAAGTAATTGTATTCAAGTTTGAATATACTTATAACTTCTTTAAAAGAAAAAATCCAGATGAAGTATTCAATACTTATCATTTGTTTGTCCATGTATATGACAATGTTTACATTATTTTTTAAAATCTGTCCTATCAGTATAGCTACAATTTCCTTGCTTTGGTTTGGGCATTCCCTGTTTGATTATTTTGTTTCCCATTTTTTATGCCCGACTTGATATAAATATCTTCTTTTTTAATTAGGTGAAAGAAAATAAATATTGTATTTCATTGTATGAAAATTTAAATATACTTACAACTCCTTTAAAAAACTATTGAGTTTTTTAGGATGGTTGTCCAGCACCCAGTTCATTGAATACAGGACTAGTCCCAAAGAGAAAACACATAAAGTAATAGGAATAAATAAGTGATGCACATAAAAAAAGGTTGCTATGCTATATTATTAGAATATAAAAGTAATATTTTGAGTGGAGAAATAAACAATGCAGACTACAACCACTCCTTGTCAATCTTCACCATTAGAAAAGATTCTTGAGAATCAACAATAATAAGTTGTGCATTACTTACTGAATTTCATAGAATGGTTTATTTTGAATTTATGAGAATCAAGGTTGTTACACGTCATTTTTTCACCATGGCATTTGACTATTCATATTGGTCTATCACCATCCATATTATGTTCCCTTAGAGGGAAAAAACACTCATGTTCCTGAATCAAGTCTTGGAAATTGGAGAAAATATTTGTAAAACCCTTAAAAGTCTACCTGCGCATTTTTTCTAGCCTTTCCATGGGCATGTGCTCATGTTCCTTCCATTAGTTGCAGCGAATCCCACACTTTTTTCCACTAAAACATGCACACCCCCTGAAAAGAAAATAAAAGGAAAAAGTAACTTATAGAAGCCTAGTTGGTCAAATATTCTCCCAACTAGAAGCCTTTAGAGTTGTGCCAGTTTGAGCTTTATCCCTCCACTCATGGAGTTTATCCCTTGGTCCATGGAAATCAAATCCCTTCATGAGAGGAATCCATCCCCCTCTTCATGGAACTGAAACTACCTCCATTTTCCTATAAATTGAGCTCAATATTCAAGTTCAAGGGTAGATTATGAATCATATAAACTGATCTATATAGTTTCTAAGTTGAATAGAGTTCATAGAGTGCATAATTTTTACATTAGTGAGTTGTTTTTGACACATTGAATATTACAACTTTGTGTCCATAACTTCATGCTGGTATTCTAGGGAGGAAGGCTTATCAGACTGAAGGGGAACGATTTTTCAGGACCCCGGGAGAAATCTGTACAACATCAATGCATCTGGTTGTAAGATTTCTCTTTCTATTTAAGATAATACATATGGATCTCTTTTTCTCATTGTTTTGTTTCTATGTTTATGGGAATAATGTAAATACTTAGACTCCTTGATCACTAAGTTGGATTAGTATTTTTTTATTATTATATATTGCAAATGCTTTGATTATTTTTCTTGTCTTTAATTACAGGTTCTACTCATTGGGGAACTACTTTGGAGTGATGGGACAAAGGGCTACATCAGACGTTTGGATGTTTGTTTCTAGTTACTCATTGGAGTACTAGGGAGATCACTCTTGTCCGCAAGAGGGATTAATCCTCGTAACAAATTGGCAACCATAATGGGGATCTAGAGCTTAGTTTTCTTTGTTTGTATTCAATTTGAAACTTTATTTTTTTTATTTTGACTTCTCTGAGTGTGGTTGGGTAGATAAATTTTAAGAATCCCTGAAAAATAAATCTTGTTGTTTATTTTTTCCAATTTTTTCCTTTCCTGCACGATTTTTTGTAGCAAACAGAGTGGAAACTTGCGCAACTTCTAGTTTGATCCAGTGTGCATGCACATTGTATTCAACTGATAAGTTGCACACCCCTTAGAAAATTTTGAAAAAAAATAAATTTCTCTTCTTTAGAGCCAGATAACATTATTCTTCAAGTTTTCCCTGATCCATATTAGCTGTCAGATCTTGTGTGAAAACTCCGTTTTAGCAAATTTTGAGTTTTGTGTGATTTTTCATCCTATTTAGGTTTTACAAGTTAGGGTTTACCATGGTTTATTGATGGTCTAAGTGGAATATACCTTCATTTTCCTCAACCTACTGGTTTTATGATTTTATCTTCTTGAGCCATCAATATTGTTGCCAACCTTACTTTCATGAATATTTTCTCCCTATTCATCTGCAAACCCAGAAAATCTTCTAGCTCACTGAAGCTTGATTTAATACCAAGCACTCTTGGATGATTTAATTCCTACTAAGATAAGTGGAAAATTTCTTAGTCTGATCACAACTAAGATATATCATCCGCAAAAATTCATAAGTATCCTAGTTAGACTTCATAATTAGAATTTTTTATTTTTATTTTTTAATTTATGCTTTTTAGAGTTTTTAAGGAATTGTTTTCTTTTGGGAATTGATTTTTTGTTGAATTGTAGTTTTTGATTTGATTGTTCAAGGAATTTCATTCAAAAACGAAATTTATCATTCTTGAAAATTTAGTTATTGATGAAATTGTCTTCTTTTCAAAAAGGATTTTGTTTATGGATGAAGAATTTTGTGTTTTGAAAATAGATAAATCTTTCAACTTTGTCCTAAATAGAATTCATTGAAAAGAAAGAGTTGCATTTCTCATATAGATGCATTTAGATTATTTTGCGTCGGGTCACAACATCATCAAAGTTTCAAATACATACCCTTTGTGTTAAATAATAGCCAAATTAATACAACACTTAATAAAATCAATCTAGACATTTTTTACATTTTCTAGGGCTCATTCCACCAACATAGCTTAGGCTAGTGTTTTGTAATAGGTTGTAATAAACATTCCAAAGCAGATTACAAGAACAAGTAGAATCTTGCAGTAGGTAAATCCAATTGTTACATTTTTACTCTAGGAAGCTCTTCTTAAAAGAGTCAAGCACAAGATCATGTCTGACCCAGTGAGGTAATCATACCTATATAATTGGCAAAGATAGAGGATGAGCACGTAATACAAATGGTAAACTTCAGATTAACCATTGTCAAGGAGCCTAGGGTCACTTGTTGGCAAACCTTGGATTTACCATGTCGAGGAGTCTTCAAGGGGATTGAGCTTGATACTCTGCCCTTGCATGTATATCAGATCATATACTGTTCCCCCAGGTGCATTTGTCTCCGTTGGTGACATTAGTGGCCATAATATTTAGAATTTTTCCCAAGGTGATAATGGAGGGAAGGTCCCACTATACCTGGAACAAACGTCAGCTAGACTCACTTGGAATTTCCAGAGGGTACTCTTCACTTCAAGATAGCATAAGTGGAGGGACTTGCACCTGACTATTTCATTAAGTAGGTTATCGGGGAAACTTTTCCAACCACCAATGTTTTCACATTAACTTCTACGACGTTGAATTTCATCACCAACTAGTGTTTTTAGTGTTGAAATGTATTGTTTGTGTGTGGTTTGTCTCTTAGATTTTGTAGGCGTGTGTTCAAATTTCTTGTTTTCTTAGTGGCCTTAGGTCTATTTTATAGATTTTTTTTTTCGTGTGTTAAACATTAACCATGGCTGAATTACCGAGACACTGTCGTATAATGCTGGGGAAACCCCCTGAGTATACAACAAGTCAATTAGAAAAGCTTAAATCTGAAAGAGGTCAAAAATCAGGAACCGGATCTATTGAACAAGAGGAAACATCTATAATAATATATCCCGATTACAAAGTAAATCAACCTCAGACAATAGGAAGAAATCAAGAAAAACTAGAAATTTCAGAATTAATCACGGTTGAGTTAGAAACCAGTGAATTATCAGATACTCAACTTATTGAACCCGAAATATCTAAGCCTGAATCTAAATCTACTTCGTCTGAGTCAACTTCGAAGTTCATAGCCTACACCACTGGTTGTCCTCGTTCACCTCGAGTGAAGCTTCGTATTACTGAGAACCTTCCTCCTGGCTTGATTAGTATCAAAGATATTACTGAAACAGAAGAAGAGATCACAATTCCTTTGCATCAAGAATCTTCATATCTAAGGTATAGTGAACCGATTTATCCTTATAGTACTTTTAAACTGGAGCCTTCGTATCAACAATTTACCAACTTTCTGCATAGTACTAGTCTCCATTATTCACCACACCACATTCCTTTTTACTCCATACCCAGAGGTAGTTACATGTCTTCATCAAGCATGTCAAGTGAGTCATCCATGTTTTCTGCATCGCCAGAAACTTTTTTTGTATGGTGGTCCATCAGTTCCTACTGGATACTAGTCGCTCTCTAGTACTTTCTTAAAAGAATCTCCCTCTTCTCAAAAACTTACACAATAAACTAGTCTTAATGAATCTAATACCGAAAATTTGACAATGAACAAGTCTATATGATGACCGAAAATATTCCTTCAACTGACCCTTAAGGTAACAATTTACCACCCAGGGGGTAGTATACTCCTCAAGGACAATATATTCAAGGGCAGTACCATATTCTAGGGCCACAACTTATTCAATGACAGTTGCCTCCTCAAGCAGTTCTATCAACAACAACCGTCCTTTCAAGGAGGCCAACCCTTCACTAGAAATTATCGAGAAAATTATCAAACTTACGTTCCAATACCTCAAACTTGTTATGGTCAAACTTATGCACCGCAACCTTTAATGGGAGATCCTTATCCCAACGTTAATATAGTGTGGAACCCGTCGTCGAACCAACAACATTTGCAACCTAATGTACAAGTACCTTATAATCAACATGGTCAGCTAACTGGTCAATTTGGTTATACCCAAGTCCAGAGACCTACCCAACCCACACTTCAAATTGCACCTCAAGTATCTGTACCTAGTATTTAGCAAGCTGGTCCAAGTACCCCAAAAAATCTTGTCCAATCTGCTGTGAAAACTTTTGTTCAACAACCAAGTAAACCTATCCCTAGAGTTCTTGAATTCTCTCTTGCTACAACCCTTCAAACAACGACGTCAACTGTATCACAGGAAAATCCCTAAAGTCATTGATCATCAAACTAGACCTGTGGTTCAGTCTACTGTTCAAACCTCTGCAGGAAAACCTGGTGAAACTATAATTCCAACAAGCTAACCTTTTGTAGGTTAGTTTATGAATCAAAATTTTCAAGGGCAGTTTCAATATGGACCAACATGACAAAATCTAGTCTACCAAGGTCAACCATACCCTAGTAATACATATCAAATACCAGCTCAACCTCAGTTTGGTATGACTAATCCTGGATACCCCGGTGGTATTCCAATCCCATCTACATAGGCTATTCTAGGTTATCCTAGATATCCTCCTTTGGGTATTGGTATTGTTCCTCAAGTTTATCAATTTGCTCAACAAGACCCTAACCGTCGGTTACCATTTATTGCAACTTTAGACTTGCCAGATTTGTCGTGCCTCACAAATGATCTGATTTATTATCTTCTATTTTAGCCAGCAATGCCAACTAAGTTTCCCAGTGATATACCTAAGTTTGAATTAAAATCAGGAGAAGACCCCTCAAATCATGTGATGACTTATCATCTTTGGTGCGCATCCAACTTCTTAATTGATGATTCCATTCGATTGAGATTTTTTAAAGCCAAATGTACCGTTATGACAATGGCACAAAACTCTTAACTTCATTAAAATAGAGTATGCCTAGATACATTTCAGATCACATACATGAATAGAGACGTAGACGATGTTTAGTGAAAGTTTTCATTCATTATCAAATTTTGGAAGAATGGTTCATTAAATCAATACTTCCAAAGATCATTGAAGACATAGCCAAGGGAGGTGTTGTTACAGAAGAACAGGTCATAGCTCAAGCACAGTACTTAGACCTTGTATACACAGTCTGCTACTTTATATGAAAAAATTCCTAACTTGCCACATCCAGGTCCAATTATTGCAACTCCTTCTGGTTCTCATTATATAGATGGTGTAACTGGTACAATTAGTGCTAAAAAGGGTAAGAAGAAGTCATCTAAACCTACTTCTCCCATAATAAATTTACTATATTCACCTAAAGGAGATTCTTCCCTTGAAATTTTTATCGACATTCACATTGTAGATTCATCCACAACTAAAGCTAAAACCGGTAAAAATAATAAAGAAAAGAACAAAAATAAACAAAATACATCTCCTAAAGATAAAACGGAAAAAATTGAACCAGCTGATGAAAAGTGGAAACCTTGCTATCATTGTCTTATCTGTGACAAGGATCACTATACCAAAGATTGTCCCCATCGATCTGAGGTATCCAAATTCGTCAAAGGTTCACCTACACCTTCTGTCTTGAAGGATCCTTTTCCCTCTCAATATATTAAAATGATCGGATCTTCTTCCAATTCATAGGAATATATTTTAATGATGTCTAAGGTCATGGTTGCGACACGATCTCAAGACTATGGATCTATGATTCCTGCAACTGGTAAAGAGACTGAAACTTCTAGTCAAACACCAGCCATACCTCCTTCAGTTTCCAAACCACTTAAAATCGAGAAACCTAACCCTGATTTAGTTATTAAAGCACCTGCTAAAGGTGTACTTCAAAATTCAGCTTTTAATCCACATGCAAGAGTTTCTTAGCATTACAACATTGTTGAAGATTTGGCAATATCCCCTTTAGCAATGTCAGCCTTAGAAGTGCTACAATCATGTCCAACACAAAGGAAATTACTATTATCATCTATCGGATATATTGATCTCAAGACTCAAACCTAATGGTCTTTGATCTCAAATTTTTTTTACCTAAACTCCCTCATCAAATGGCTTTTCAGATTCCAGTATTAGTCAAATCGAGACGAGTTTTTCATACTATAATTGACGAGGGGACATCTACATGTATAATTTCATTAAATTGTTGGAAAACCCTTAGTTCTCCAACACTTAACCAATCCCCGACTATCCTTAGAGCCTTTGACAGAAGAGGTTTTCATCCATACGGAATACTCTAGGGTCTACCTATAGAAGTAGAAGGAAAAATCATTAACCTAGAGGTGGAATTTTTTGATGCCCCTCTTGATTACAACCTTCTTTTTGGTTGTAGTTGGTATTACACAATGATTGTTGTTTTTTCATCAGTATTTCAATTAATAATGTTTCCTTAGAAAGGAAAGTTTGTTAAAATCGATCATTTGTCATACTTTTCTTATGACCCTGCTACTACAGATAGCATTCAGCATGTCAGAAAATCGGTTATCCCATACAAATATGTTGGTGTAGGATTAATGAAGGATTCTTTTCTCATGGTAACTTTCGCTATACCCCCACCCAGCATACCACGAACAATTTCCAATATCAATATGATGTCATCAAGCACAATACCATTTTATGACACATGCCACTATGCCTTCAGAATCAGAATTGGGCTCCTACAATGGTGAGATGCCTTTAAGTTCTTTTGAATTAGCATATGTAGTAGTACAATCGTATTCCGACACCCCATCATTTTTTTCCGATCAAATGAATGTGATCAGCGAAAAATCATATTCTCTATCAAGCTCAACCTTGACATCATTTTTAGATCCATTTCAACATGTATTTGTAACTAATGAAACTGTTCGAGAAATTTTGTCATCGGATGAATTACCATGGGATGATCGACATCATCAATCTTATTTTTTCTTGATCTTGATAAGCTTGAAAATGACATCTATTTTTACAATTGATTATGTCAAGGAACCACAAAATCCCACATCGATTACACATTCGAATTCTGAGACAAATGTGGGAAATATTTCTACAACAGTTCCTATTTACATATCGATTAAACCTAGAATTATTGAAAAAATTCATATAGGTGCTTCCTGTTTGATGGAAGAGACTAACACTTACAAAGCCCTATTTCAATCATTCCGAGACATTTTTTCTTGGTCTTACGAAGAGATGCAAAGTATCGATCTTAATATTGTAATTCATAAAATTAAGACATACCCGAATGCTAAGCCTATTAAACAGAGATTACGTCCAATACATCTGCAGAAAGCTGTAGCAATCAAAGATGAAGTTGAGAAGCTATTACAAGCAGGATTTATTTATCCTATTCCTTTGATGGATTGGGTATCTCACATAGTTCCCATTACGAAGAAACAAGGGACTATCAGATTATGTGTCGATTATTGGGACATTAACAAGTTGTGTCCAAAAGACAAATATCCTACACCCTATATCAATCAAATAGTTGATGATTGTGCTGGAAATGAATTATTCTCATTTATGGATGGTTTTTCTGCTTACAATCAAATCAACATACTCCCTATCGATCAACCTAAAACAACATTTATATGTCCTTGGGGCACATTTTCATATTGCAAGCTACCTTTTGGACTAAAAAATGTTGGTCCAACTTTTCAAAGATCTATGTCTTATGCTTTTCATGATATCAAACATATTGTACAACCTTATTCGGATGACTTACCTGCCCATTCTTTACGCAAATAAGATCATCTTATACACTTATGAGCTATCTTCATGAGATGTAGGCATTACAAAATTCATTTGAATCCACACAAATATGTTTTCTTGTGTACAATCAGGACGGTTATTTGGGTTCATCGTTTCGAAAGATGGAATTTGTGTCAATCCATTAAAATTTAAGGCTATCATCAATTTACCTCCTCCTTCCACTCTTTTCCAACTCTAGACTTTGCAGGGGAAAGAAAACTTTTTATGTATATTTATACTAAACTATGTTTAGTTAATGAAAGGTTTTACCCAGTTGTTGAAACAAAATGTTCCATTTATTTGGGATGAGATTTCCAATAAATCTTTTGATGCATTTAAAAACGTGTTGACCCATGCACTTTTATTGCATCTTCCCAATTACCACTAGGATTACTTTTTATACTTAGATGCCTCTGATTCCATGATTTGAATGGTTTTGGTTTAGGAGGATGAATCTCACAACGAACATGTGATCTATTACCTAATTCAAAATCTCAACTTAATGGAAATCAAGTATTCACATGTGGAGAAATTGTCCTTGGCAGTAGTAAAGTTGTCCAACAATTCTGTCATTACATATTGTTACGTAAAACCATACTGATATCTGATTGCAACCTGATGATATACATATTTACAAAACAATTTATCAGGGGAAAATACTTCAAATGGATTTTTATCCTATAAGAGTTTTATTTGGAGTTTGATAAGCCCAAGTCAAAGAAATCACTTGTGTTTGTCGAAATTATGTGTGACTTTCCCAATATTGAATCTGAAACAGTGGCAGAGAATCATATTGCGGATGAATCTTTGTTTTTAATAAGTACTTTGGATCCTTGGTATGGTGATATCATTATATATCATCACACCCAAACGTTTTGTCCAAAGCTTCACGACTAGATCAACGAAGAATCCGATAGCAATCCCAACAATATAATATTATTGCGGACACTCTTTATCGTCGTGGTGTGGATTTTGTTTTTCAACTTTGTATAACTCACAAAGAGGCTGAAACGGTTTTGAATGATTGCCACTCTAGAGCGTGTGGTGGTCATATTTCTGGGTTTTCCACAGCCCAAAATATATTTCGCATTGGTTATTTTTGGTCGTCTTTATTCAAATATTGTATCATTGTGATTTGAAAATGCCACAACTGCCAAATTTTTTATCGAAAGATGCATGCACCTCTAGCACCTCTTCACCTAATCATTTCTTTCTGACCTTTTGCAAAATGGGGCATCAATTTCATTACATGTAACCCTCACTTGTCTGGGGGGCATGAGTATATTATTCTCATTGTAGATTACTTTACCAAATGGGCTTAGGAGATGCCTACATTCGCAGCTGATGGAAAAACTATAGTTACTTTCATATTCAATCATGTGTATGCTTTATTTGGTGTCCTTCAAGCTATTACTACAGACAATGGGAGCCATTTTTGAAATATTATGATGATTTAACTTTCTGATCAACTTGGCCTACACCATGATAATTCTACCCTGTATTTCCCATAGGCTAATGGTCAAGTTAAGGCCATCAACAAGGTTTTAACCACCATGATTAAATGGATTTTCGAGACTCATAAATCTAATTGGCATACCATGATTTTTCCGGCATTATGGGCATATCGTAACTCTGCAAAAACTGCTACAAGGTTCACTCCTTTTCAACTTGTCTATGGTTTAGAAGTTGTGTTACCCATTGAATGTGACATACCGTCACTGAAATTAGCCATTGAATTATTACCAACTATCTCTGAAGAGGAGAAATGATCTATATACCTAGCACAATTAGATGAGACTCAGTGCACTGCTGCATTGGCTGTTAAAGCTCAGAAGAAACGTGTGAAAGCTCAGTATGATCAAAATGTTAACCCTCACATTCATTCATAAGGTGACCTATTTTTAATATATCATCAAGCTAACGACAAGCTAGGCGCTGGTAAATTTGAACTGATGTGGAATGGTCCCTATATTGGAAAGTGTGTGCTTGCAAAAGGAGCCTATAAATTAATTTATTATGACGAGGTCTCTTTAGATAAACCCAGAAATGGTCTTTATCTTAAGAGATATTATGCATGAATTTTCATGTGAAGATCTCACTTGTACAATAGTTATATTTTAGAAAAATGTGCCTTAGATTAGAAAAGTGTGCCTAGATTAGTTTTTGTTGTTACTACTATCGTTGCTTATCTTGATTACTCTTGATATTGCATATGTCGACATCCCTTCAAACTTACATTGGTTTTGCTGATGGCACCTGTCGCAGTACATGGAACACATCTTTCGCAGCTTGGGTTATTTATTCACCCATTGATGAGTTAGTTTCTATTCATGGGATATGCCTTGGTCAAACAACGAATAGTATTTCATAATATAACACATTCATTGAGTTATTATCTGATGCCATTACATTTGGTATTCGACGTTTGATCATTAGGTTAGATTCACAACTCATTGTATTACATTTAAACAAAGTTTATTCTATTAGAAATCTAGTGTTGTTAAGATTATTTTTGAAGGTTCGTCTCTTGGAACGACAATTTAATTATATCGAATATCAACATATTTCAAGAAATTTAAACACATTGGCTGATGCATTAGCTAATAGAGTTTTAAATAGACATCTGCAACATTAAAAAAGTAAATCAAAACAACATTCAATCCATGTTGAACAAGATACGCAGAGAATGAAAGTATTAATATCATTAGGATAGATAAGTTTGTGTCCAAAAATATTACATCATCTGTGGTCATAGGTTCAAACACCTTATGATCTAAAAGATACTGATACAAAAAAAAAGTCAATCTACATTGACCACCAGCTATCCATGATGATGGTTATAATAACAAACTATAGCATGTGCCACCTTGCACAGAAATATCCTAAGTGGACCTGGACCACCAGTCACATGTCTTTGGAGCCTGAGAGGGATATCATTAGTTCCTGTCTAAGGAATATCAATGATCGACCTCTCAAGGTTGTGCTCCATCTCTGCCAGTATCTTTGTTGCATCATCATGTGGGGGTGCTACGGGTTGTGTCTCTCGCCTGTCAAAGCGATGAAGCACTACTGGTCGTGTCAAACCAACATATTCATTTAAAAATTTTGTCAGTATTGGACGATAAAAAATCAAATAAAAATTAGATTAAAAACTTCAAAATGATTCACGAACTTGTCTCATCCCACTATGTCCCTCGTGGAAAGGATGTTTCAGGATCACCTCTATAGTGCATTCCCGCATAACGAAAATCTTCAATAGCGAAGATCTGGTTCCTGAGCCACATGAAATAAGCCGGAGTGAATTGAACCACTGAACCACCCTCGCCACCATAGCGAACCATCAGTGCTACCCATCGTACCATATAAGGTTCCTGAAGATTTCTAGGATCTATTGGAATCAGTTGAGGAGCAAGGAGTGGGATCCTCTCTAGAGAAAATGAGATATGAATGGCACTGTATCCGGAGTTTTTTAACTTCCCATTTTTTTCTCTAGTCAGTTGACCCTTCATATTGGTGAATACTCCTTCACTCTACTTGAATACTATCCATCGAAAACACTCAACTGCAGTTTGCATTTTTTCTTTAGTAGCCACACGAGGAGCTGCACTCCCGCATAACCTGGTCACTATGAATGCTATGGTTTTAAGTTCCAATCGCAATATGGTTTTGATGTCTATGTGAATGTCCTTTAACTCTGAATTATTGCTACAATACTGAGCCTTGTAGCTAGTAGTGGGAAGACCTCCTTGTCTAGTCCCAAATAACGAAATGTTTCTCCCTCTCCGAGGTAATCGGGTAAGGAAGTATATGTCTTCTGGCTCAAACTCAAGCCGGTGGTCACCAATTATGAAACATTCATCTTGCACATTCCATGCATTCACAAGCGAAGTCATCAGCTCAACTTGTGCCTTCATGCCCTGAATTGACCAAAACTTGTGCAACCCACAGTTTTTTGATACACGCATGGTTGTTGGATCATCCATGGCTTCATTATCCAAGAGCTCATGTTCTTGTTCCCGCCATTCCAACATTATTAAAAGGCCTACAAATCAACAAATTAAACAATTAACATTAGTTGGAGTAAACTTGAACCATTTTTTATGAAGAAATACATTTTTTTCAAAAGCTCACGGCACCTAAGCAGGTTTTGTGTGCAGATAGTGTGTTTGTCCACATGCACTCCACACAACGGCCCACCGATTTTTCTTTTAAAAAATCGTTAGGGTGCCCGGTTTTCACACGGAGAAACTGCCCACCCCTGAGGGTGGATTTTGAAACATATTTTTCTCCTAAAAAAATCCATCAAAGCTTAAAATAAGAAATGAAACTAATGAAAATGTAGACAAGGATGATGTGGATTACCTGGTTCTGATGGTTCGCAAAATGAATGGTCGGTTCTTTTGATATCAACTCTGGAAGTTTTTGGTCAAAAGCTCTCTATGCACTATTCTGAAAAACAAAAGGTGCAAATGACTTATTTTAACTCCTTTTTATAGTTTTTAATGAATAAAATATTTTTTATTTTTATTTTTTTTTTTACTTTTGAAAGGTCAAATCTAAATAATTTTACTTTTTGAAAGCGGATATTTGTAATCTTTGAGTTTTTGTGCAGGATATAGGATTTTGTTGGAAACAATTATTTTGAAATCGAGTATAATTTTATCACTTTTTCGGGCTCTATAAAAATACGAAAAAGTGAAACCTCAGATTCCTCTTTTAAGCCCTTTTTAGACTCGCAAAAAATGAAAATATTTCCGAGTACTTGATTATTCGAACTCGTTAAAGTAAATGAACATTCATCCATTCAGTATAAGTTTACCCCTTTTCCAGACTGAACTGGGGTAATTATGAAAAAGGTATACATTGAATAATCATGGTCAATAGAGTTCGCTCTTGAATTATTTTATCCTTTTTCAGGTTTGAGAGACTAAAATTATGAAAAAAAACAAACCATGGAGTTTACTTATGTTTTTCTTCTAACTCCCTAAAACTGAAAAACATCGAGTTATTGCTTTACTGGACTCATTAAAATTGAACATTACAGGACTTGTCGATCATAACAAGACCGAACCACTCCTTCTTAGGGTTCAATTTTAATACTAAGATGGAATCATCCGAAGGATGAGCTTACAAAAATAAGCAAATGTTATCCTCCTCAAGCTTGACAAAAATAAAGAGGTACTTGCCAGTAATGGTGGGAGAAAAAGAGAGAAAAATAATCAAGTTGTTGTCCTTATTTTAGAAAGCAGCACGTCGTTCTTCAACACGACACTTTGTTACGGGTGGAAATGTGAAGTTGGGTTACACTTTTTGCCCTTTTTTGAGAAAAAATTTTCATTTTTTTCGGTTCTTCAACTTTCTGCAAACTATAACAATTTTTCTGTTTAGAATTTCGTTTTGCAATAAAAATAAAAGTTGTCAGAAATTTTGTTAGCTTTCTATTACTTATTTTTTGAAACTTTTTTTATGCAGATTTGATATGTCAACTTAGCGTTTCTTTGAGTGTGTGTTTCTTAACAATCAAAGGATTCAAAAGAAGTCATGTTAATACGCAATGTTGTATTCATTGAAAATTTGTGTTTTTGAGAAAACAAAATGTGTTACATCAATCTAGACACAGTCTACTTCGGTTTTGTCATATTTACAAAGCCAATGGATGCATATCATAATTACTAGAATTTTTTGAACTGGTCCAATATGAAAAAATTGCATATTTTGGATATGTTTCATGACGCAACAAATTTCTTAACATATAAGTTATAAACAAAAAATATAAAAGCTACCCATTAGAGACGATAGATCAATGTAATGCCCCATAATTTTTTCAATTTTTTTTACAATGTATTTTGGGAGATACAGAATTTTGATATCACTGAATCACAATGACCCTCAGAAATTGTTTGCACCCATTTTATTAGAAAATTAATTAAAATTAGTAAATGTTTATGAAATTCCATAAAAGTTATATTTTCTGAAAGTATATTCAATTCTGAAAATGCTTGTCTTGGTTCCGACAGTTAATTCATAATGTTTCATGGAGTTTAATCAATCCAAAATTGCAGAAACGTCAAGCTACATGACTGGTGACACGCTAGTTCGGCCAAAATTTGATTAAAAGTTCGGCAGAACTATGTTTTGTGCCGACAACCTGTTAAATCTAACGACTTAATAGTTTGGCCAAAATATTAATCGAAATTTCGCGGTGCCCCTCCTAAAACACATTTCGCAGCAATATAAATTGTCGCGAAATCATTCATAATTTTCGCACATTTTGCACATTTGATCTGATTTTATAAAGGTCTTGGTTTGGGTTTAAAGAAATTTCTTGGAGGTTTGAGTTTAAGGGCATTTCTTGGAGGCAGACCAATTTTGCAAATAATTGTTTTGGGTTTAAGGACATTTCTTTGAGACGGTTTGATTTTTGAAAAAATTATTTTAGAATTAAAGAATTTTCTTGGACGTACATTCAAAGGACATTTCTTGGAGGTACGTGATACATTTTTTTGGATGTTTTTTTTTTCATTTTTTTTGAAAGTATGGATTTGTGCTTAATTTCGAATTCTTGGAGATGGTCTGATTTTGCAAATAATTGTTTTGGGTTTAAGGAATTTTCTTGGACGTACATTCAAAGGACATTTCTTGGAGGTATGCAATACATTTTTTTGGATGTTTTTTGTGCTTCATTTTTTTTTAAGTATGGAGTTGGGTTTAATTTCGAAAAGACGTTTTCTGAAAGTATTTTTAAAGTGACTTTTTTTTTAAAGTTGGAGGCATTTTTTGAAGTGACATTTTTTTAGAGTGTGTGTTTTGAGTTGAAGTAAATATTTTGAGCTTCGTTTCATTTTTATAAGACATTTTTTTCTCTAATTTTTTTGAAGTAAGTGTTTTGGATTGGAGTATGTATTTTTTGCAAAAAATTTAAAATGATTTTTTTTTTAAATTAAATATTTTGTGATGCTTTTTCTAATTGAGTTATTGTCTAATTTTTTGAAGGACATTTTTTGAACTTCATACTCTATTATCATGGGAAATCGAAGGACATGTGCGAGAAAACATGATCGAAAAAGAGACCCTGAGGAACGTAGAGAAGAGACGAGACAATCTCACAAAAGAAAGATAGAAGCCCTCTAAAATATTGAAGGGGAAAATCAACCTCAAAAAGAAATTGAAGCAGGTATGTAAATGTAAATATTATGATCTATTTTTATATTTAAAATTTTCCTAGTGTAAAATGTGAAGCTTAATTTTTATTTGATGAACTAATTTGAATTTAAATATTTTGTTTAATGTAAACAGACAGAGATATTCCTCAAAACATTGATGATGAGATACAAAATTTTGAAAGAGAAAGTGAAAGAGGTATTGAACCAATGATTGAAGATAGTGAAAATATTGAAAGAAATTCAAATGAAGAAATTGAATCACAAGGTATGTACATATATATATATTGAACACATGCACGTATTATTGAAATTATACATATATTTATTAATTTAGTTATTTATTGTTCATATGTAAGCTTATTATGTACTATTTTTTTGAATATGTACAGATGAAATCAGTGTCGATGATGAGATGTTAGAAAATGTTGACACTCGCACATATGGAGATAAAAAACCCGACCATGTTATACGATATCGTGTTAATTGCATTTTTGAAAAGTATTTCTTAAATGAGCGGGTGACAGTTCAAGCTCAAATGTTGAATGGTCTCCTATCGTTAAGGAAAATAAAAGAAGCTACGACACTACCGGGTATTCGAAAATCAACCAAAGATAAAAAAATGAAGGAAAATGTGATACAAAATATAAGTAGTACTATAAATTCAATTAAGAGATCTAGAGATAAAAATGTTTCAATTGTACGTAGAGGAATACATATGGCAATGGTTTCATCAAGTACTAAAGAGAATCGTTTGGTAACATCTATGGCACGAGCATTAGGAACCTCACGAAAAACTTTGCACAAACATCGGAAATTTCGGCTGCAAGTAGATGTAAATGATGAACTCGCTTGTTGGAGAGCTATTTGTAGGAAACCATACAAAGATAGACTTGGAGAAAATGTTAAAAAAATAATATATGAATATTGGAAGAACAATTCGCGTGTTTCGCCAACTGCAAGGCATGTGATGCGAAGAAGAATAGCACGAAATCAGTACGAAGAACATGAAAAATATTTCTTGGAAACCACTCAGATAGAGTTATTCAACAAGTTCAAAGAAGATAATCATCAAATTCATGTTTCACTCAGTGCTTTTGTTCAACAAAAACCATGGTATGTAAAACCTATCACCGTACGCGACACTTGTTGTTGCCGTTATCATGTGGAATTTGAGTTATATTATGACACATTCCTTGATTTCGGTAGAACATTATGGAAGGATTCACTTCCTCCTTCCACTATCCGTGATTTCATATCTCAAATTCTATGTGAAAGAGAAAGCGATGAACTATTTTACAAAAAGAAATGTGTTGGTGGTAAAAAATGCGATGATTGTGGAAATTTGACTAAATTTCAAAACAAATATCGTATTGATATAAATGATCAATCATTTTCCAACATGAAAGTGAAATGAAAGAGATATGAATATATCGATACATCGATTCAAGGTGCAAATAGTGTTAAAAGAATTGAATTACTAGAAGACGAAATTTTTCTGATAGACTTTTTGAGAAAGTTTGAGGCAGGAATTTACAAATACACCAAGCATTCCCATAGAGCTCGATGGCAAGACTTGCAATTCAAAAAATCTCGTGAATTTTTTCCACCAGGGACCATTTTGTCAGTGATTGATTTTGCAGAAAACTACACATTTTTTCCACAAAAAGAAATTCAGAGTGAATACTATCATTCTGACCAAGTCTCCATGCTCATCCATATTCTATATAGACATGCTGAACAAAACGTTGATCATATAGAAAGCACGAGTGAAAATCGACATATCATTAAAGAATATCACTTTTATATCAGTGACGATCATACACATGATACATATTTTGTACAACATTGTTTTGGAAAAATTTATGATTCCTTGAAAAATCATGGAATAACATTCAATGAACATTGGATATGGTCAGACAGATGCGCAGGTCAATTCAAATCTGCACGATCATTCTTTTGGTTGTGTTTTCTTCATAAGAAAACCTGCATTAAACATTGTTGGAATTTCTTTGAGACTGGCCATGGAAAAGGAGAACATGACGGTGCAGGAGCATGCATAAAACGAGCACTTTGAATATATCAAATGAACCCCTCTGCAAGCCAACTTGTGAACGCTAAATAAGTTGTTCAATGGTGTATTGATGCTCTAAGCCATGAGACTAACCCATCAAGGTAAGTGCGAAGGTACATTCAATTTAATTTTTATTGGAAAACTAATTTTAAACATTGTGTACATTTATCGTGCAATGATTATCTTTGATTGTATTTTGATATCATAGTTACAAATTCTTCTTTTAATTTTCCATATAAATGTTTTTATAGCATATTGGGATCGAAGACATAGATAGATCAATTGGAAATGGCATTGAAACAATAAAAGGGACTCAAAAATTGCATTCAATTAAAACAAAGTCGTCCAGAAATGTGTTTGCATTGGATAAAAGAAAATATTCTTTTTTTTGTGATGTTTGCATAGGCAACACAAAGCCCAATGAAGCTTGTGAAAACAACATGTATGTAAAAGATTGGAAACATACAGAGCTAAATGCAAAGGGAAAAATGTCTGTTGCAATGTTTGAAGAAATGAAATCAGAGGAAACTACAATATCATCCGATGGTGATCAAGTTTCTGATCTTGTTAGAGAAGGTAACATTTGAATTGCTTTCTAATGATTTAAATATCTAGAAATAAATTTAAATATGTATAATTTTGTTTAAAAGTTTTTTTTATTATGGAGAAGATGTTTTTGTTGTAATTGCACCTATTGACAACGATGAAAATGTTAAGTATCATTTGATGCATTACACTGAACGAAAAATGAAATTATTAGAAAACTGTAATGATCACGGATTTCAATATGACAGAGGATCTATTATACTGAAAGGTTATTTTTTCAAACAAACTAATCAAAGTGGGGACTTTGTTTACTTTGAAGACTATGAACCTGATTCCATAAGTTGTCAATATAGTCACTTGGTGTGTGCACGCATAAAGTTGATAGAGGTTCAATCAAAGAGAAAAACGAAAGTTAAGAAATGGAAAATGTCAAAATCCGATCATGAACGGATTATTGAAGATGGCATTCCATTGGAATTTTTTTGATTGAATTGCCCAACAATTTATTCTCTTTGGATTAAATTTGTTTTAGAACTTCCAGTACACTTGAAACTAAAAATTGAGCTGCTAATGTTATTTGTGCAAGTGTTTGCACATGTACAAATTGTTTTTGTACCTGTGCACATGCTCTAGTATCCACTGAAAGTATCAAGGATATATACATGTGCATTGATGAAAAATGTTACATGTATCAAGGATATATATATATATATATATATATATATATATATGTTCTAGAATTCAATTAATTGTTCAAGTAGTTTTACTATGTGCATTGATGAAAAATGATTCACGTGTACTCAATATATATGTTCTAGAATGCAATTAACTGGAACTAGTTTTTCTTATGTGCATTGATGAAAAACTAGTTGGATTTTTTGGTAAAAAGTATCCACAATGTAAATAAATCATCCGTAGTATAGTTTTGTACTAATATTCCTTTCATACAAGAGACTCGGAGCACTTCTCTGACTTTTAGTGGGATTTGACCCACATCTCTATTCCTGATTGAAAATCTAGTACAAAATTTGTTTGTCCAATGGTCGGATATGTTCAATGTGCATTGATGAAAAATGTTACTTACATATTGGATATATATACATTCTAGAATGAAATTAATTTTTCAAGTAGTTTTACTATGTGCATTGATGAAAAATGATTTAAATGTACTCAATATATATGTTCTAGAATGAAATTTTAACTAAAAGTAGTTTTTCTATGTGCATTGATGAAAAATCGTATTGGATATATACATGAACTTAATGTGCCCAATTTTTCTTGTGAGATTTTCTAGTAAAAAGTATCCGTGCAATGTAAATAAATCATCCACAGTATAGTTTTGTACGAAGATTCCTTTCAGACAAGAGACTCGGAGCACTTCTCCGACTTTTGGTGGGATTTGACCCACATCTCTATTCCTGATTGAAAATCTAGTACAAAATTTGTCTGTCCAATGGTCAGATATGTTCTATGTTCTAGAATGCAATTAACTGAATGTCATCAATTTACCAAATTATAAATCAACAAGGCTACCTATTTGAGTGCATTAATGACATTGACTCAAATTCAACAAACATATATGTACTTCTTATATTTCCAATCAAAATTAAAGGGATAATTTGTACATATATCTACTTCTTTAAACTCTTTTTTCAATTAGAGCTCAATTGATACATGGTTAGTTGCATTGAAAAGTTATGTTCTTCCTATCGGAAATTTTTTCATTCAAACAAGACTACATGTAGAGATCAAAAGCAATCTTAAGATTCCAAATGTACTTCAACCATCCAAAACTTGAGTTTTAAAATTTTTTTGATTAAATCAAAACAATTTACAAGTCACATAGGAGTCTTCTATATAAGCCAAATGTAGATTGAAACCATCCAAAACTTAGATCAAAACATTTATCATTTAACATTAAATCAAAATTAAAGGGATTTACATATAACTACTTCTTTACTCTTTTTGATTAAATCAAAACAATACTTCACATGGGAGTCTTCCAACTAGGTCAAATGTAGATTGAAACCATCCAAAACTTAAATCAAAACATTTAACATGTTATATATTGAAACATTTAACATTAAATCAAAATTAAAGGGACTTACTTATAACTACTTTAATCTTTTTTAATATATCAAAACAATACTTCCAATAGGAGTATCTTCCATCTAGGCCAAATGTAGATTAAAACCATCCAAAAATTAGATCAAAACATTTAATATTTAAATAACATTAAATCAAAATTAAAGGGATTTACATATATACAACTACTTCTTTACTCTTTTTGATTCAATCAAAACAATACTTCACAAGGGAGTCTTCCATCTAGGCCAAATGTAGATTGAAACCATCCAAAACTTAGATCAAAACATTTAACATTATATCAAAACATTTTACATCTAACATTAAATAAAAATTAAAGGATTTACACATATATAACTGTAATGAACATAATATACATACGAGACCCGTCTCCTGAGTTGCCTAGCTAGCCAACACCAAAGGGGGTATGAATAAAAAAAATAGAAAAGGGACTGCCCATAACCGGGAAAAAGCTAAAGAGGACCTGACATCAGGCTAGCTATCGATGTGTGTAGGACGATTCTCCTCCACAATTTGACAACCATAGTCATCTGGATCATCATCTACTCCCTTGGAGTGCTGGGAGGAGTTGTCACTGCTCGCGCCATCGCTGCTAGAGCTCGTCGAGGTGGATTTGACTGGAAGAGCTCCCAACTATCTGGTGTCCTAGAGTTGATGGACTGGGATAGTGGACTTTCTCCACCTTCTCCTGGAACTAGAAGCACCTTCATCTTGCAACTCCTTCTGAAAAGAGATGGAAATGGTTGACGTAATTCGCGGTCTGACCATAGCGCTAGTGAAGTGAAGCTTCATTGCTTCCTAGAGGAGGGTGGCTACCTGTGTCATGGATGACAAGAGGAGGGTGAGAGCCAACACTCCCGCCCCCTCCATCCCTACCCCCACCTCCCCTTCTGCAATGCATCCGTTGTCTTCACATGGGGTCTTCCATAGGCCAAATGTAGATTGAAACCACCAAATTCTTAGATCAAAACATTTAACATTATATCAAAATGTTTAAAACATTTAACATCAAATAAAAATTAAATGGATTTACATTTAAAAAAAATTTAACATCAAATCAAATTAAAGGGATTTGTGCAACAATACTTTACATGCCATGCCAATTATAGTTCAACTATCCAATAGAAACATTTAACATTATATACCACATGTGCCAAATGTAGATTGAAACCATCCAAAACTTTTAAGTTTTAAAAAAAAATTGATTATATATCATGAAACATTAAAACATTAAACATTTGAAACATTAAATATCACATGCGAAATGTAGAGTGAAATCATCCAAAACTTGAGTTTTAAAAACTTTTTGATTATATATATCGTGCAACATCACTTCACATGCCATGCCAATTATAGTTCAACTATCCAATAGAAACATTTAACATTATACCACATGTGCCAAATGTAGATTGAAACCATCCAAAACTTTTAAAAACTTTTTGATTATATATCGTGCAACATTAAAACATTAAATATCACATGCGAAATGTAGATTGAAACCATTCAAAACTTGAGTTTTAAAAACCTTTTGATTATATATATCATGCAACATTACTTCACATGCCATGCCAATTATAGTTCAACTAGATCCAATAGAAACATTTAACATTATATACCACATGTGTCAAATGTAGATTGAAACCATCCAAAACTTAAGTTTTAAAAACTTTTTGATTATATATCGTGCAACATTAAAACATTAAACATTTAAAACATTAAATATCACATGCGAAATGTAGATTGAAATCATCCAAAACTTGAGTTTTAAAAAATTATTGATTATATCATACATAACATTACTTCACGTGCCATGCCAATTATAGTTCAACTATCCAATAAAAACATTTAACATTATATTACATGCCAAATGTAGATTGAAACCATCCAAAACTTTTAACTTTTAATTTAACAAAAAAATTATAGATCACAACATTACTTCACATGCCAAATGTACTCCAAGCATCCAAAACTTAAATTTTAAAAACAAAACAAATTATAACACATCATTACATAACATGCCAAATGTAGTTCATAAGCAAAACAAAACTTAAATTCTAAAAACAAAACAAATTATAACACATCATTACATAACATGCCAAATGTAGTTCAGATGACAACATTAATTTATAGATTATAACATTACTTCACATTCACATGCCAAAAGTACTAAAACCATCCAAAAATTAACTTTTTGAAACAAAAAAAATTATATTAACAATGTAATAAAATATGTCCAAAAATTGTAGATCTCACAAGTATCAAACTGTATCAAGTTTAAGAAATTTTAAGACCATATAAATCTTGAAATCAAATCTACAAATCATGTCCATCAAATAGAGATGGATCTAGCGTCTTTCCTATCAGGGTCTCAATCCATGCACTATCATGTGAAGCATCATGGGAAACCTACATACACAATGCACATGTACTTGAACATTAAAATTTGATGTTTTAAAAATGAGTGAGAATATATATATCTAGAACTTCATGTAAAAAACAAAATATAACAAAAAAATCATGCAATACCTCATGAGGATTCCTCTCCATTTGATGAACAAGTTCTGCCCCCATAGGAACATCTGCAGTGGTAAACTATACAATATACATGTACAGTTATATATATATATATATATTAAAAACTTTCAAATGAAAATGCACGTGTACATATATAAACTTATTTTCAATAATATTAAAAAAAGGAACTAAAGACAACTTGTTCAAATGTTGTGGATGTTCCTATCTCCGTCGCTAGAGTCCTCGGATTAAAGAAATCTTCTATAGGAACCTAAATTCAAAAAAATTTAAATAACTCAAAATATAGATCTCTCTCTCTCTCTCTCTCTCTCTCTCTCTCTCTCTCTATATATATATATATATATATATATAGATATATAGATATCAATTTTTAAAGGAAATTTTTGAGGTAGAATATATATATATACACATATATATATATATATATATATAACTTTTAAACATAAATTTTAAACTTGTGAAAAATTATCCATACTTGTGGCTCATCTCCCAAGGAAGTAGAAGGTACATCTCCCAAGGAAGAAGAAGGCACCGCCATCCCAAAAACATCGGACAGAATCAGTATCTGTTAAAACATTTTATCAAATTATATATACATACATGTACATGTGTGCACAATTATTTATTTTAAAATCACTTAAAAAACACTAACATTTTCCAACATATCTTGATGGTCAGACCCATCTGCATTGTTTGAACCAGAGGTCCCGAACGTGATATTAACATTTTCATCATGCATCATGTGTGAGAACTGCAAATGGTGTTTTAACATATAATCATACATTTTTGTTAGATTAATGTACATACAAATAAATGTATACATGTACATACACATGTATTTATTACAAATTGTACACATGTATATGTATGTTAAAATAATTTCAAACTCTAAGGTCATTAACACATACCGTTCCCGTGCCCTCTTCCTCATGAAGAATTCGGTCTTGCAAACCATTGCGACAATTTTTTGCATATATTCGGAGATCTTCAACATTCATGTTGTCAATCTCTTCATCTGTACAATACACAAAATTGGCACATGCATTTTCACATGCTCTTTGTCAATTTAAACAAACATCGACTCCACCCAATCCGCTGTAAACATTGTCGATCATGACATCCCTTGCTTCTCAACTTATTTGAGAAGTCGCATCCATCTCTGACCGTAGATTTTTGACCCGAAAAGGTCGACTCACCAATGGCGGCTCAGGGCGAGGCAACTCCACATCTCGCTTAGCGCCCTTACGGTCATATAATTGACATTTCCCCAGACCAAAAAATTCTGACGGAAGGTCATTGTAGTTGGGTTTCATACCCAAAAAATTTTTGCGTAAAACATTTGTGCAAAATAAAAAAGAACCTCGTCGTTACATGGGAGCCTTCCATAGGCCACAAGGTGCCTATCATACAAATAGCGAGCTATATATGGGTGCTTGAAATATTGCACCTTCAACATTTTTCTTTTTGGCCCTTCCTTGAAATTAAACATTGACTTGGCCACATCTTTTGTAACTTTTTGTTTTACATCCTCCCATTTATCTAGACCCATTACTGTTTCCTTTCTCTTTCTCATCACTTCTACAAATGTATCAGTAGTTGGCCCAAGAGTTCTGTACACACTTACAATTTCGCCCAATGAATGTGTAACTATTTCAAGGCTTTGTCGACTCTCAGCAGGTAGAGTCAAAGCCACGAGATCTCTCTGCAATTTTGCATAAAGTTTTTCACACCTTTGTAAGGTGCATTGCGCCATTTTTGTTTCCCATGGTATATCAGAAATGTCGGTTGGATAAGTTGTGCTGGTAGACAACCTTCTTCTTGAATGTAGCGGTCTGCCCTACGTCTATTTTGACCACTGGTTGGAACATTTTCGGCCTCTACATCAATATATATATAATTTCGTATATTAGAAAAAATACATGTAAAAAAAATTGTACAAATTTAACGAAAAAAAATATTGAAATTGATGGCAACCTTGACGTGGTTGGTTAGCATCTTCTCCAACATGAAACTGTTGAGACCCAGAATGACCCTGCTGAAAATCAGACCCAAAATGACCCTGCAGAGAGCCAGCAGCCATTGATTGGCCTTCGGGGGAATAAATATCACCCCCTTCATGAAACCTGCTACCACTCATTGATGGCCCTCTAAGTGGATTTGAACCACCACCAACCTCTCAAGACGAGAGAGAAGTTTCATAAACAAATACGAATTTATAATCAATTAAAAAATACATTCATGTGTACATATAAATACATATACATATTCATTGATTAAATTGTGTGAACCATACCATGATTGGGTGAACCATGGGCACGCTCCATGGGTGGAGTAAAGACCCTTCTCCTCTTAGCTCCTAAAAATTAAAAAATGAAACTTATTAACAACTAATTTAACTCACAAAGTTAATAAAAAATCAATTCCATATGTACACACATGTATGGAGATTTAAGATTATATTTAAATACCATGAACATCCCCCAATCCCTGAACCCCCATATGGGATTCGGTTGATCTTCGTCGTTCATCCTCCATGATATATATATCTATTGGTGGACATTTACACAAAATAGATTTCAGAAAATCAATTTGTAATTTAGTGTACACAAATTATGTAGAACACAACTTTCAATGTAATAATTGATGTGTGAGACTCAATTTAAGCAAAAAAGAAATTATAAAAATGATAAGTTCACCAAATTGCGCTTTACATGGTGGGAGCACACTTGGTATAAAATTTAAAAAAACATGTTATGAACCTAATTCATAACTAAAGAATTATTAATAGAATAAATACAAATAAATGTAATTACTAACTAATCAATTAGGATTATGTTAAATAGTCATTAGGTTTATGAAAAGGCATGTCTAAAAGACATGCCCATTCGTGAAAAGGTACCTGCATGGGTATAAAAGCGGGACCTCATTGTAATCATTCAATCATGTCATATCTTATCAATAAAATATTTATTATTATAAATACCTCGTGTATTTTTATAATTAAAGCTATTTCTGCTATCAAGTCAACAAGCGTACAAGTCTTACTGCTACAGTATTCAAATCTATGAATTATGCTGCTACAGTGGTATCGGAACCATATTAAGGAGCCATATTGAAGACAAGTTGAAGAAATGGCACACAACATTGTTCTACAAGCCTACGAACGTAGTTTACAAGCCCGAGCACATTGTTTACCATATAATGTGCCATTACGTGAAAAACCCAAAATAATTGAGAAGATTAGAAAAGTTCAAGAAAAGCTTCAGCACTTAGATAAGTTATCTGCAGGTCTTAAAAAAAATTCTGCAGATTTTAAAAAAATTTCTCGTAATAGAAAAGAAAATCATGAGAAATAGAAAGATGAAAAATGTTGTAATAATGAGAAGACAACGAGTTATGCTAAAGGGAAATCAAATAAAACATCCATGGAAAAGTCAACCAAATATATTCCCCCACCAATGCATAATAAAGGAAAAAATGAAGAGAATTGTTGGAAGTGTGGAGACAAATATGTAATGGGACATAAATGTGAAAACCAAAAACTTTATAACTGTGAAGCAGATTATAATGATGATGTAGATGTTAAATGTAAAAATGATTCTGCTAGCCGGAAAACTATTAAAGAAGCTGGAAAAAGTAATGAACAGCAGAATGTTTCATCCTCTGTTTTGAAAGAAACTTGTGAAGAAACAAAACAAGGTGAAGCAGTGAATGTGGTTGAACCTTTCTGTCAGGACAACAAGCCAATGGTGATAGTAACGCCAGAGCAACCGATTCATGAGAAAAGCCGAGACAACATCAATGCATACAGTGCATCATAAATACAAGGATTTGTCTCTAATGCTCACTACCGGTCAATGGAGAAGAGAGTGCACCCAAATCAGTTAATGATAATAAAGAAGTCATCCCTTGACTCACAGAAGAATTCATCTGAACTTGGCAGTGGTCATATTAAAACAGTCAGAAGTAAACGAATAGATGCAGCTTCAGTGCCATTTGGTGTTTTCTATAATAGACTCCCTAAAGATAGCTTCCCAATATCTGTCCTGCAGAGTAACACTGAGGCACAGTTTCATGATGTAAATAACAATAGTATAGTGCTTCCAGGAAACTATGTTAATATTTATCAACAAGGGCCTCCATTTGAATCGGGGGATAAATTTGAGATTAAAAGTTCCAAAGATGTTAAATATCGAACCCGCTATGAAAAACACTATGCAAAACCAAATCCTGAAGTTGTTGTTTTATCTAAAGCTGAAGAATTGGAGAAGTACTTGGCTGTTAGAGAAGCTATGTATAAGAAAGCAAAAAAAATTGATGCAAAGATTCATGATTTTGAGACAGCTATTAGTAGACCTTATTTTCACATGAAGCCTATATATGACTTGCAACTTGGAAACTAGCATCGGTATCTTGACTTCATTGAGAAAGTGAACGATTTTGATCAAACAGTAAAACTGTACGAAAGATGTCTTATTGCAGGTGTAAATTACCCAGAGTGTTGGATTCGTTATGTTCAATATATGGAAACTATTGTTTGCATAGAAACTCGACCATATAACCAGGGGTTGAGGCTTACGACAGGTGAACTGATCCATGAACATATACCAGCGGTTTCTATAGCAGACTCTGCAGCTGCTGCATTGCAAAAATCAGGTCGTGTAGATGCAATAGTTGTTGGGGCAGACATAATTGCTGAAAATGGTGATACGGCAAACAAGTTCTTTCAGTTAGAATTGTATGAGAGAAAAATATCACTTTCAAGGTTTATTGATTAATTATACCATGCGAATGCTTGCACGCTACTGCACGGTGGAAATATTTATCGGTTTGATTTGTCATCTAATCCTCTGTTCTATATGATGCGGTGCTTCCTTGGAGATTATGATAAATTTAGATTTCAACTGTTAGATGATATATTTAATGTTATTGGAACACCTTGCCGGAGGGATATTGCGAATATACCCAATTGTATGTTAACAGTCGTGGTTTTCAGTGTCCAGAATTCTGATATTGATAAAAATCGAAGTGTTTCAGCAGTAAACAACGGTAACGTCTCTCAAACCCTAAGGGCATCATCTCCCTATGTTATAATCGAAGGTCAAAATGGAATAATAGATTCTAGAAATATCATTAAGGAGACAAACAATGCCGTCTCGTCTGGCCGCGTTAACCTCGGCTCGTTCCTCACTATTACGCTAACACCGCTATATCTTTGGATATGCCGCAAATTCCACTACCCCGACAGCGTTCCGCTGTTACAGTATTAATGGAAACAGCTACCCAATTTAGGAGCAGAGGCATTAGTAGAGTTGGACAACTCAGAAAAAGCCATAGCACTCAACCAGCAGATATTATCGCAAGACCCCTCTGAACTAAAATTAGAAAAGGTGATGGATGCAAGAGTTCTGACCAATTTGATTCATGATATATTGGTGTTAGAGGATCCGACGAAGAGTACAGCTGAGAGAGGAACTATTTTAAAAGTTAGCATAAAGGATGTAATACTGCGTGTCACAATACCAGCTCTTCATCGTCTTTTTCAACATCATGGAGAGGTGGTTATGATAGTGGTAGTGGGACCAAGGCCTTTTGACAAAAAATTCTGTACTATTCAAGCCTTGGTTCAATATAAGTCAACTTGGGAGGCTTTTCGAGCATATAACTCACGGGATGGAAAAGATATTTTTCTGCAAAATGGATGCCAAATGATAATAGAATTAACAGACATGAAAAAGATCTTTGTGATAGATAGAGTGAATCAGATGAGTCCTGTTCGAAGGAGCCACGAACGTAGAAGTAGTCAGAGTCCTTCGCGTGTCAGGAGAAGGAGTAGGAGTCCTCCGCGTGGCAGTTTTGGGAACCGCAATCATGAGCATCATCGGAGCATTACTCCTCCGGCAAAGGGAGGTGAACGAGACGAACGTCGCATCTCTCCGCCTGCCGGAGACTACCGTCACATCTCTCCACCCGCCGGAAGCAACCGCGAACGCGAAGGATGGCATTCTCCGGGCCCAAGGTCTCCCGAAGATATTTTCCAGGCTATTCTTCCTAAGTTCAACCAGGAGTATGACAATATGTTGTCCGAACCAATCGAGAAGCTTCCAGAAGAATTGTACAACTTATTGGACCAGACGAAGGCTGAGAAACTCTGTGTTGATTATCACGAGCAAGTTCAGGTGGAACGAAAAGTTCATGAGAAACTCATAATCTCAACAGTGACTGTGTTAACTTACATAGAGGAGCAGAATAAATTGGCCTCAAAAGAGCAGGCAATAATAGATGGATTTCCTTCGATGGCACATATGAATGAATTCCTTACAAAAATTACGCAGAAAGAAACAGACCTGCTAGAGAAAACAGTAAATGTCGACACGTCGATTAGATATATTGATAATGTTATGCGGTGTTTGATTTTGACTTTGAAAACTGTCAAAAGAGCAAGGTCTTTTTTATTTCATGGTCATTAATCGTGATCAAATACCGAGCCAGTTCAAAATCGTGTGAATCGGGTGCTCTATCCATTCCGTCGTTGTGGATATGGAAGGGATTATGCCTTCAATGCCCCAGCAAACTATTTTCTATGGATTACCCCACACATTAAAATGGAGTGTGCAGTAAAGGGACACGAGAAGGGACATGACTATTTGAATGAACCTATAGTCATAAAAATAAATAAACAAAAATAATTTTATAAAAATGGCTAAAGTAATTTAATTATAAGTTACTTTAATAGATTTTTATAAAGTTACTTCTATATATATGTATATATATACGTATTAGTTTTATTTTTATAAATATTATTAATTTAATTAATTAAAATCACTATTTAATTAATTAAATTAATGGAAAAAAAAAGAGAAGAAAGTACTATGTGATTTAAAAAAATAAAAAAAATAGAAAATCACATGGATTTAGAACAGTGTGCAAAATACAAGGAAGGTACCAGTGATTAAAGACATTCTTAGCAGATAATCTGAAATGAAAAAAAATTGTCGAGGTTAAGATAACATGTCAAATTACATAAGTCGAAATGAGTAGCGATTAAAGATGAAGATAAATGCCAACAATATAGCTTTGAGGACAAAGCTTTTCGAGAAGGAGGCAATGTTATGAACCTAATTCATAACTAAAGAATTAAATATAGTCATTAATAGAATAAATACAAATAAATGTAATTACTAACTAATCAATTAGGATTATGTTAAAAAGTCATTAGGTTTATGAAAAGGCATGTCTAAAAGACATGCCCATTCGTGAAAAGGTACCTACAAGGGTATAAAAGAGGGACCTCATTGTAATCATTCAATCATGTCATATCTTATCAATAAAATATTTATTATTATAAATACCTCGTGTATTTTTATAATTAAAGCTATTTCCGCTATCAAGTCAACAAGCGTACAAGTCTTACTGCTACAGTATTCAAATCTATGAATTCCGCTACTACAAAACACATGGTCATTAAAAAATAAGCGTGAAACTCCATTCAAACAAACTCCATTTAAAAAAAAATTTCTTGAAGTCCCCGCATTTTAATTTTATAAAAATGTGAAGTTCACCAAGTTGCGCTTTACATGGTGTGGTGGGAGCACACTTGGTATATAATTGAAAAAAACACATGGTCATTAAAAAATATGCATTTATAAGTATACAACACAAACATATCCAAGATATGTTACAATGTTCATCAATAAATTTTGAAGGGGAGCGTCTCAACACTAATTCATCTTTGAGAGATGAATCTTGAATTTTTGAAGAAGAGCATCTCAAAACCAATTCATCTTTGAGAGATGAATCTTGCATTGGCATTGCTCTATATAATTCTAATTCATCTTTGATAGATGAATCATGAATTGGCATTTCCCCACGCAATAGATCAGTAGACATCTTATTCACATTTGTACAATGCCTTATACTAAAAAATTGAAATTGGCTAACAATATTGTTTGCTATTCCATGCAGTTCTTTTAGCCTCTCCTTTTTAACTTGGCACACGCCATTCATATGGTTGCACACAAGTTTAGAATTGATGAAAACTACAATTCCATTTGATCCATACTTCATCTTTGTTCCCAAGCCTTCTATCAATCCAATATAATATGCCTCGTTGTTTGTTGTTCTTCCTGATATATTCATTTTACTTTAGACGACTTTTCTAGTCGCAATATTGGAAAGCACATATGTAATCACTTCTTTCCCTGGATTGGGATAGCAAGAAAATTCTATGCATAATTTCCATTTTTCAACCATATTTAATGGTTTTCTTATCCCTGAAAAAAACAAATTCAATAAAAATATATATATTAAATCAAAATTTATTGCAAATGCATGAGAAAAATGACACAAGATCATGAGGTAAATGACATGTGCATTGTTTATCTTAAAGTTTGACTTAAAAATTTTATGTTAGAGTTCACATATAAAATTAATGGGAGGAAACCTTTAGTTTGTGGGAGAAATAACACATGTACACAGTTTACCTTAAAGTGGTTATGTTTTATGGATATTAGAGGAAGCCTTTAGTTTGTGAGAGAAATGACACATGTACATAGTTTACCTTAAAGTGGTTGTGTTTTATGGATATTAAAATGAAGAACTTCTATTTAGATCCATTCTAGAGATTGACTGTAGGGACATTTACTAGATATGTCACCTTTCATAAAAAATGAGATCCAAAGGCTACCTGGCCCTTTACAGACTCTGCCTATAGAACTTGTAGAAGTAAACACTAGATCTATCCCAATTTCACCGTGTGAAGGGTGTAGAGGACCCGTGGAATCACTCAAGGTTGTATTATTAAACCTTTGGTTTAATGATATTCAACCTTTGGTTGTAGATCCTTCAACATTTGGTTGTAGATCCTTCAACCTTTGGTTGTACTTTGAAGGTCCTTGCCCTTCATCCTTCAACCGAAGGTTGTAGATCCTTCAAAGCCTCTTGTTAGAGAAGCATTTGAATATGTGAGAAACAAATTATGAATAGTTCTTGTAAATTATCTTGTTAGAGAACCATTTGAACATGTGAGAAACAAATTAGGGATAGTTCTTGTAAATTATTGCCACTTATTTGACTTCAAAAAAAGATCCTATGAAACTGAGCGCAATATCTATGTGGTTAGAGTACACAATATCTAAGGGGGAGAATACAATATATTTGACTTCAAAAGAAGAGCCTATGAAATTGAGTGCAATATCTATGTGGAAAGGAATATAAAGAGTAACAAAAAGCATATTATTATGTCAATAATTTGAAGTAGTCAAGAAAGATAACAAAGGACCATAAAAATTGAATGCAATATCTATATGATATCTATATGATCAAGTGTCAATAATTTGAAGTAAATAAAGATAAAAAAGGACCATCAAAATTGTGTGCAATATCTATATGATTGTGTCAATAATTTGATAATTTGAAGTAGTCAAGAAAGATAACAAAGGACCATCAAAATTGAGCGCAATATCTATGTGGGAGAGTACACAATATCTAAGGGGGAGAATACAATATATTTGACTTCAAAAGAAGAGCCTATGAAATTGAGTGCAATTTATCTATGTGGGAGAGTACACAATATCTAGGGGGAGAATAGATATAAGGAAGGAATAGAAAGAGTAAAAAAAAGCATATGATTGTGTCAATAATTTGAAGTAGTCAAGAAAGATAACAAAGGACCATCAAAATTGAGTGCAATATCTATATTCAATCAAGTGTCAATAATTTGAATTAAAGAAAGATAACAAAGGACTGGATCAAAATTGAGAGCAATATCTATATAATTGTGTCAATAATTTGCTAATTTGAAGTAGTCAAGAAAGATAACAAAGGACCGTCAAAATTTAGTGCAATATCTATGTGGGAGAGTACACAATAACTAAGGGGGAGAATACAATATAAGGAAGGAATAAAAATAGTAACAAGAAGCATATGATTGTGTCAATAATTTGAAGTAGTCAAGAAAGATAACAAACCTGACCATCATCAAATTCAAATTGAAAGATCAAGTAGTCTTCTTCATGAAGAATATGCATTAACTAGGTTCATCATTTAAAGGGTTCATTTTTTAATGAAACAAATTATGAATAATATGGAATGAATCATTGTACATTATGAATTTATGAATAATATGGAATGAATCATTGTACATTATGAGAAATCTTGTATTTAAATGAAATTTGATTTATGAATAAAAAATAAAATGGGATCATCTATTAATATATATATATGTGTGTGTGTGTAAGAGAGAAATAAAAATCAAAGGTAATTCCACCAAGCCTAAAGGAGCATGTCCTAATACATTAAATTATGTTTGTTTTCTAGAAGCATTAATCATGAAGATTCATGAGATCCACATTTTGACCATGTACTATTTTCAAGTTAAAGGAGCATGTCCTAATACATTATTATGTTTGGTTTCTAGAAGCATTAATCATGACTTTTCTTTGAGATCCACATTTCCATCATACTATTTGCAAGTTCATATTTCCATAATGCTATTTGAAATTTCTATATGAAGATATGTAGTCTAATAACTAATTAGTTCACATTTCCATCATGCTATTTGCAAGTTATATATGAAGATATGTAGTCTAATAACTGATTAGCAAGTTGTGATGTCCTAATAAATTATTATGTTTGGTTTCCATCATACTATTTGCAAGTTCTATATGAATATATGTAGTCTAATAACTATATAGTATAGCCCATATAACATATAATGACCTTTGATAGTATGAGCAAAGAGTCAAAAAACAGAGAGGCCTCTCAGCAGAGTTCCACATGTTCATCAAGGTAAGCAACATAATATCGGAAGTGAAACAATGACACCACTAAACATATGTGAATTTAGATATTAAATTGACATTTATTGCAAATGACATGTGCATGGTTTATCTTAAATTTTGACTTAAAAAGTTTATGGTATAATTCACATCTAAAATTAATGGGAGGAAGCCTTTATTTTGTGGGAGAAATGACACATGTACATAGTTTACCTTAAAGTGGTTGTGTTTTATGGATATTAAAATGAAGAACTTATATTTAGATCTATTCCAGAGATTGATTGTAGGGACATTTACTAGATATGTCACCTTCCATAAAAGATGAGATCCAGAGGCTACCTGGCCCTTTACAGACTCTGCCTATAAAACTTGTAGAAGTTGAGAAATTTACATTGACAAATTTACTTGTGAGAAATTTACATTGACAACATATAGAGATTCAACTAGGCTTGTGAATTTAGTATAAGTGGACAATGTATAATTCTACTTAGAAGAGTCTTTGGTTTAATGGTTAAGCAAGAAAGAGTCGTTACTTTCTCTATCTAGAGTAGAAGCGGAATACATCTAGTAGTTATTTTTTTTTTAGTGTTTTGGATGAAATGGGCTCCACAAGATATTAAGGTAAAAGCATATGATTGTGTCAATAATTTGAAGTAGTCAAGAAAGATAACAAAGGAACATCAAAATTGAGTGTAATATCTATATGATTGTGTCAATAATTTGATAATTTGAAGTAGTCAAGAAAGATAACAAAGGACCATCAAAATTGAGTGCAATATCTATGTGGGAGAGTACACAATATCTAAGGGGGAGAGTACAATATAAGGAAGGAATAGAAAGAGTAACAAGAAGCATATGATTGTGTCAATAATTTGAAGTAGTCAAGAAAGATAACAAAGGACCATCATCAAATTCAAATTGAAAGATCAAGTAGTCTTCTTCATGAAGAAGAAGCATTAACTAGGTTCATCATTTAAAGGGTTCATTTTTTAATGAAAAAATTTATAAATAATATGGAATGAATCATTGTACATTATGATAAATCTTGTACTTAAATTACATTTGATCTATGAATAAAATTTAAGAAAATGGGATCATCTCTTCATATATGTGTGTGTGTGTGTGTGTGTGTGTGTAAGAGAGAATAAAAAGCAAAGGTAAAATGTGTGAGCATAAATATGTTAACTTCTTAGTTAAAAATCAAAATTTTAAAGTTGAAATTACTAAAAAGTTTGCTCTGGATCACAAATCACTATACCATAACAATAAGACAAAGCAAACCATAACCCACCTATAATAGAGGGATAAAGGGAATCGTGTCACCTACTCCAAACCTAAAGACATAATAATGAAAAAGAACGTAAGGATGAAAAAACAATACACTTGTCATAATTGTGAAGCAAACCATAACCCACTTATAATAGAGGGATAAAGGGACTTGTGTCACTGTTGACGGGAAAATTTGTCCGGCCAACAGTAGGGGATCTCCCCGGTAGAAAGTCCCGATTAGACCTTGAACCGTTTGGAGTAGGGATCCTGTCCGGGGTGTGGGTCTGGCTACCGCTTAAGACGCCTTCCCTTCGGTCTCAAAAGAACCTGATTGGACCTGTGGACACACCCTTATTCACATGGTACAGAATACATGATTGATGCATTAAACATGAATCAAACACTATGCGTAGCAAGATTATAAATAAAGCATGTACACCTCAGGAGATGTCATTAGCAACACATCTTTGGGGGTACTGCTTGTAAGGTAATCTGACCACGAAATAAATAGTTCCTTATGGCGAGATGTCCCTTTACTTCTTGAAAGATAAAACGAAATGCTAACAAAATAGTTCATTAACATTCATTAAAAGAGCAGATGATAAACTGAACATCATTGATACAACCCAGATAGCCATGACGCATAAATGATGACATGAAAAGTGCAGCTTCATTAATCATAGGATGTTCTGAAACTGTACAAAGAATACACACAATGTTTGCACAGCGAAACACATCATAACCATAGGGTGTTTTAACAAGAATCTGTATTCATATGAATAAGAGTATAATCTTTCAGTACAATGCCATGTAGCTCTTTTATTTCCAAAAGAAAAAGCCCCCCTACAAGTTCCTGAAGGAAGTATTTATAATGCAGAAACTGCCCTTCGGGCTTCCTTGATCTTTCATCTTCCCGACCGTTGGGCTGCCTTGCGACCTAGTCCCTTTTGCGAAATGCAACCTGAGCCGCTGTTGCGACCTGCGATCTGAGCTGTCGTTGCGACCTGCGACTTGACTGGGTCGCGAGGTCGCAAGTTGTAAGAGAATGGCCAAGGTGTGACCTCGCGACCTTGTGACTAGGTCACTGGGTCGCGGGGTCGCGGATCGTGTAAACATCACACATGCGACCTTGCGACCTTGCTACTAGGTCGCTGGGTCGCGGGGGTCGCAAAATGTGTAAAAATAAAGATATGCGACCTTGTAACCTTGCGACTAGGTCGCAGGGTCGCAAAAGGCGGAAAACCGAAGGTATGCAACCTTGCGACCTTGCGACTAGGTCGCTGGGTCGCAGGGTCGCAAAAGGTGTAAAACCAAAGGTATGCGACCTTGCGACCTTGCGACTAGGTCGCTGGGTCGCAGGGTCGCAAAAGGCAGAAAAACGAAGAGGTGCGACCTTGCGACTAGGTCTCTAGGTCGCGGGGTCGCAAAAGGTGAAAAATCGTAGATATGCAACCTTGCAACCTGGGGCAATGCGTGACCGGGGTTTTTATCCTTCTGCATTTTTCTTTCAGAGATATCATAACCTTGTTCTCCGAAGGCCTGGCTTAGCCCTCGCCATGTGAGACAACAACCCCTATCTGCCAACGGTGTTATTTCTGCATTAAGGGAATTTGCATGAAATGATATGTTACCTGCAAGAAAACAAAATCAATCAACATTTCTTCTCATATAACTTGCAGATAAATGAATTTATGTTAGCCCTGTACATACATAGAATTATCCACAAATGTTAGGGAATCAACACAAGAAATGCAATAATCTATCACAGCTAAAATCAGTTGGACCCCTGTGTGGTCAAATGTTCCGCCATTTTGTCATCAAGCATGTGTAGACTTTTCTCTGCGTCTCTTCAATCACTATAATTTCCATTGGTATGGTTATGGACTGAGTGCCAAATGCAGATCTGCAGTTTAATTTGTTTTGGTGGCTGTTACCATTTCATGGAACACTGCTTCTTCCATGACCACAGTGGTTTAACATGCACTCAACTCCTGTTTCAAACTGGGGTTTATTTGGCCAACGCAGGTGCCACCTGGGGTTCTCGATTCACCGGCTTTGAAGCTATTTTCCCAGAAAATTTACTACAGCATCTTCGATTCATTTCCAAGGTGGGACTCTTGCGCTTGCAACAGAGCATTCACTAGCTATAACGAGTGTTTCGCTTTTCCTGGCAGATATATATCCTCCAGGAACCAGATCTGTCATTGTGCACGGCTAATTAGATGTGGATTCTTCTCCTCTGAGTCGAGAAAGTCTCTTACACGTATGTATTCCTGCAGTGAAATTGCTAGGGTTCTATTTGCATGCGTGTTGATGCTGTGAGCAACCTCACTGTCTCGGAGGTTGTTTAACAGAGATAACTTTGCAGGTCGACCGTGCTGACTAGGTCTGCTGAGGATTCTGAATTATCTTGATGGGTTCAGAATAAATCAAAAGGTCGCTCTTTCTGTGAGACCATTTCTTCTGTGGAGCTTATCTTTTCCTCACGGGCGTGCAATTGAACGTGCTGCAAACAATATCGAAACAATCGATGTGGCATGCAAGATCCGGTTTCAGTGCCTTTGGACATAGTAACAGCAAACGCTTTAGGAATCATTGAAAATGGAGCTCTATGGAGACAGCTCGATATGGTCAGTAACTGCACCATCGAAAATTCAGCTTCCAAGGAGCGTGTAACGATAACATCTTTCTAAAATGGGACCAACGCAGCAGATTTGCAGCGTGATTACCTCCTGGAATATTGTTGTCGAGGCTGTAAAAATCAGATCTTATCCACCCCTCCGAAATGTAGCGCAGCATGCCTTTTATGGTGCTGGCTTTTCGGCCCACGACTACATTTTGTAAATGCATAATTAACTCGCATTCCTTTTCATTATGGATGGCATTATACCTTTGCTTGAAAAGCGCGGTTCTTTTGTGATGTTCCGTGGAAAACTCAATCTTGCGGTTTTTTCTCTTTTGACTGTCAATGCACCAGCAACGCTGGCATTGTAGAACCTGCATTTCTTACCGTTATATACGTGTGTCTACTCCACAAGTTTCATCGTAGCTTGAAACTCCATCACTGTAGAACTGGCATCCATTAGCATGCATCGACTTAGTTCTTTCCCATGCTTTAATTGGAAGGTTTGACCACCACGCGTCCATATAACTTCTACGTTTGGCTCCATGCAAAACAATTTGCACGTTCAATCTCATATGGCGCCATGTGGAAACGTGAAAACTGAACGTTGGCTCCATGCAACATGAAAACTGAACGTTGGGCTCCATGCGACTTTAGACTATTGAACCCACGATTTTGTATCGCTGAATATTGTATTCATATATCTGCTACATCGCATTGACCGTAAGCTGGAAAAACCTTCAAACCTTTGCTCCTGCTCCACGTTTTAAATATAAAACCTGACTATTATATATTCACCCAAAGCGTTTTAACATAGGTCAAAACTCCCACCTAGCAATATTCGAGCTCGATCGTAATATGCTTTTTATATAGCTTTGACCATGTTTTAATTGACCGTTGCATGTATATAATTGTTGTCAAACAAAAACCCCGCCATCGACGTTGAACTCTATGCAACATGTCGATGCACGTCGCGCTTGATGGTGCACGTTGACTCATGTTGTAAACCCATGCACGTCCGCGCTATGCAACGTTGACCTCGTGTTTAAAACGCTCCATGCTATATGTATATTGCTCCAGATACAATTATGACCACTCATGCATAGTAGTATCAAGGTCCATGTGAGGTTTGGACTGCCAATAATGTGCATTTTGTTTGTGTGTTATTACTTATATAGGGAAGACCTGCACACTTTATATGGTTTAAAAGACATGCTGCCTTATCTCCTTTGCGCCTTAGTTCAACTATATCAAGTTTACCATTTGCTTTTCCACAAATAAATAGGACTTTTCATTGCCAAGGCCGCACACCCATAATATGCATGTTGCTGCTTTGAAAAACCGAGATCTGACATCTACTACTCATCAACTAAGTATGGGATGCCACGTGGAAGCGTTTGAAACATGAGGTCAATGAGAAGTCTCCAATCATATTTCTCCTATTTATGGTGAAAGCACATTCTTCCCGAGAAATTTTTCCTTTTCAAACAATGAAGCCTCATAGGGTAGAATGGTCATTTGTTCAAGCCACATTGATGGCCCTTTTAATATTGAGCCTTTCTGCCTTGTAGTTCTAGAGACTATTTTCGTATGCATCAATGCGCCTGGCTACCAAAAGGTGCATGCGTTTCAATATCATCTTTTAGGTTCAATTTGAAGTTCTCCATCCCTTATGGTCCCACATAGACAAACGTTATGGAGATGAAAGAGAAAAGGAGACTAGGGTTTTAAGGCCATTTCCTTGCTCCACGTTGTACTCCTTGCAGCATAAATAATTTCACACTATGTAGCTTAGGATCCATAAATGCTGCTTCCAGAGATGCGCTCACATATTTGAAAACTCTGTCGTTGGCTTGCCACACCAACATGTGTGCCTTCGCACTGCTACCTGGTACGAGAACGCCTCAAATGAGATGGTCATTGTCTAGAGAAATCTTTGGGTCCGCTTTGTTCACCGGGCCATACTAGACTCATCGAAGTGGCGAAAAACGTTTCTTTGCGTGCGCCCATCGACATTGAGATGGTATTATGCAGGATCTATACATTTCCAATGGAGCGCTTTAAGCGTCTGGTGCGCACTAGTGAAGAAATCTTTTTGCATCAGTGACATAGAAGGTTCTCTCCGATCACCATGTATCACACTATCCTCATTTTAACAGTACTGATCACTTTCTCCTGATCCTCCCCTGTTCTGCAACTCTGGCCTCGTCGTTGAGCCCACTTTATCACCCTTGATGTTGCGACACGACTGAGGAGTTTGTCACCCGTGGGGTCGACCTGCGTGGAACATTACGACATCATAATTATTCTTTGATAATGGTGACCACAGATAACACATATGAAACTAACAAGTTTACGATAAGTATTCGAACAGCATTCTTAATGACCTACATCGGGAAGGCTTTTATTCATCAATACGTAAAAGGTTTCCATTCAAATGTATGTATGGCGATCTCATTACATATGGCGCGACTGCGGTAAGAATGTTCGAGCATACGCTAGATGATCCTTCCCACCTATGGTGTGATTGCAACAACGACATCTGATCATGAAGGCGAGGAAACTCACGAGGGGTTGGGGATAGGTTGCTGGGATGTAGTTGATTGCAGGTCGGGTGGAAGACTTTAACGCCTAAGCGAGCAGAGGGGGAACCCGAAATTTTAAATATACCCAAAATTTTGGGTGGTGTTGTAGCGGCTACAACAAATGGCGAACCACTGGTAGAATCCAGCATCTCTGTCAATATCACCACAATAGTCTGAGTCCAGATAATGATGCAAGGGAATATTGAACAAGTTCCGCGGGTACCATTTGTATTACATTTTCCCTTTACAGGTATGCCTAATCCTTGTGCCTCAGCTAAGTCTCACTAATCAGAACACATCAAAGAGAAAGCTCACAGACGCCAGTAGCTTGTTGATGATGTGAACAGCAAGGCAGTGGGGCTTATTATCTTCAGGATTTTTAAAAGTAAGTCTCTGGTGTTGCTCCGCTGCTAGCAGGCCTGGACAGTACCCCGGCGGAGTCACTTCAAGAAATCACAAACGTTGCTCCGTTGCCAGCGAGCCTGGTCAGTACCCTGGCAGAGTCGTTGCATTACCTCTCTGCGCAGGAAGCCTTTCTCGATCCTTTACCCTTATTTGTTTGATGTGCTTGTAGCACTTATTTTCATGTGCTCGTGGCAATTATTTTTCATGGGCAGATGAGGGATCCCGACTTATTTTACGAGCATGAGAGGTTGTTTCTTATTTTACAGAAACTGAAAGATATCCTGATTTGGGGTTTGCCCTCGTGCCAAACCTTCACATCCCATTCACCACAATAGGCGCAGTGCGCAAAACAACACATTTAAACGTCCAAGACTATGTTGGGCACAAGGCTTAGGCTTACGGGTATGGGCCATTTCAACTCATCAGGTCTCCCACAGACAACCGGCTCGTATCTCCCCAGATAATAAGTTTAGACTCATAGGCATCTTGTTGATAATGTGACTTCGATGACTGGTCCTAAGAGAAAGCTGCCTCTTGAGATAGCCACCGCAACCTCACACAAAACAATGGGGTTACTGTTTCAGCAATCAGGGCAAAACAAGACTGCAAGGCGATAGGGTTGCAATGAGGGCTCATGAAGTGGCAGGCGATATGACAAAAATGATGTGAGGGAGAGAGAGTACAACGCAATGTAATAAGCGAGGCTCAAGGTGCAATGCAACGCCATGTGCGAGAACGATCAACCAGTTGCAGGTGGAAAAGAGGCGCAATACAAGCAATGATTATTTATGCAGCAACAAGCAACTGAAAAGGAAATGAAAGAAAATATTCGTAACATGATGTTGCATAAGATATTAATCGTAAACAAGATAGCAAAACATACTTTTAAATCATGAAGAAAAATTTAGCAAGTAAACCTAATTAAAACTTTGAACTAACAAATTTTATTAACTGGTCCTAGCTAGCCTACACCTAAAACCTAGTTTAACCAATGATGCAGTGAGGCTATGTAAAATCAGTTTTCCAGTGTAGCCACCGCATTAGTTCCTGACCTACAAGAACAACAATGATCAGGATCAGAGCTAGTATCCAAAAAAGTGCAGTAGCAACAAATCTTACCTGAGGAGCAGGAGCCACGACAAGATGATCAGAGATACTTACCATAGAACATGCCAGAATAGATTGCGCAAGCTGAATCCCATTCTCATCTTGATAACCAGCAATATGTTCTTGAAACTCAACATTATTTATAAATGACACAAAATCATTCGTGCACGATCCTGGATTTGAGGGGTGATGGGTAAGCCAATTCCTATTTGCAAGCACATTCACCGAATGGGGTTGGTCAAGTTGATCGACAAACTCCTCATGGTGTTGGGGACCATCAGTTTTATGGAATGGAAACAATAAGAAAGTGTTAGGCAAATTATAAATGCATGTGCATCCAAGCGTAGAAACCCTAGTTAGGAAAACCCTAGCTCGAGGTTGCTCTTGGGTTTGGTCAAGGGTATGAGGATTCGAATCCACTTTAAATGTAGGCTGCAATTCCTCCCTGCCTTGAACAAACTCCGAACCTTCGAGCGGAGCGCTTCCCAACTTTGATGGTTGGGCAAGATCAACAGGCAAATGGATGTGATCATGCATTATGGTGAGTTGCAAAATGTCAGTGGGCTTTGCATCAATTTGGTCAAAAGTTTGCGCGCTGACTGATTGATAGATCGATATATCAGATTCTTTAGATTCGCCAAGGTAGGGTGGATTTACCGTGGTTATGCTGGGAGGAGCGTGGTATTTGGGGATCGTCATCTCATAAACGGTTGGCAGAAGCTGAAGCGCTTCGACTTTCTGATGGGTACTTGAAACTTCCCAAAGTGCAGCATCGACTGTTGGTGTCTCCATATGGTCGAAAAAAAGATGTGAGTGACAATCCTCAGCGATATGATTGAATATGTTTTCAAATAAGGAGTGATCGCTACAACCATCGATGTGGTCGAGTTGGGCACCTGGCATGTCAGGCTCCCCAAGAGTTACCGACTGGGATGGATCAATAAAGAGGACATCTTGAGGTTGCCCAATCAGATAATCGCTCCCATGGCTGTCTGAAGATTCCGAGTGAGAAAGATTAGATCCGAAAGATTCATCGATTTTGATCTGCGATGGTGGAACAACATCTGCGTGCTTATGATTGTCGCCAGTACCAGTATAAGGAAATTTTGAATGTCTCGAAGAAATAACTGGTGTGGCGGGATCGAGAAACAAACTAGGAAATAATGAACGAAAAGATTGAATCGCAGGGGCATTAACCATACAAGGCTTTTCAACACGCACATCCGTGTCGTTCAGAGGACACAATGATTTGATAGGCCTTGTAAGGGAATAAACTTTATGCGGGGTAGGAGTCGATTCATAATACGTATGTGAACTAGATCCATCATCCGAATGTGAACCAGATTCATAATCTGAATGTGAACCAGATTCGTCATCCGAATCTGAACCAGATGCATAATCTGAATATGAACCAGATTCATAATCCGAATCTGAACCAGATTCATAATCCGAATGTGAACTAGATTCATCATCTGAATGTGAACCAGATTCATAATCTGAATGTGAACCAGATTTAGGACTAAGTCCACGGAGACATCGAGTGGGCTCGGGGTAGGTTTCATGAGCCAAAAGAGATAGTGAGCCATTGGGGTGTTTAGATTCGACATGGTACGTGAAAGACTCAAGGTTAGAATAGCCATTGACTTGCGGGTTGTCATAGGGAACACTAGGCTCAGGTCGGGTTGCTAACGGAAATGGTTCAAGGGAAACGAGAATCACATACGCGAACTGTTCTCTAATCAACCTCCAATCGACATCCTTTTCAGGGAACTCAAAACAATAATGAACGAATCTGATAGAGAAATCATCTAAAGATTCCTGAGGTTCCATTCTGATGTCATTTATCTTTAGTAAAACGTTATGAAAATCATACATGTGAAAAGCTTGTTGAAATTCACTGGCGAGTTGTTTAAATGAATGGATGGAAGATTCCGGAAAAGTGCAGCACCATTGCTTAGCGCGACCTTCGAGGGTGAGGAAGAAAAGCAAACAAAACAAACCTTCATTTTCAATTTTATAGCACTCATCAAAGTCACAGAAAGCTGAAAAATGTTGGGTTATGGAAAACCCATTTTCACCATCAAATTTTAACTGGGACAAGTGATACATAAGTTCATCGGAGATGTAGTATCCAAGCTCATAAAATTCCGACAAACATCTCGGGAGAATGATTTGGGAACGAGCCATTACAGATATGAGATTAACTGCAGGCTCTAAGGGCTCAGCTTGTCATCTGGCTCCCCTTCTCGTTAAACATATGGTCGTAGGTTCAGGCCCTCCTTCTAGCGCCAAATCTGTTGACGGGAAAATTTGTCTGGCCAACAGTAGGGGATCTCCCCGGTAGAAAGTCCCGATTAGACCTTGAACCATTTGGAGTAGGGATCCCATCCGGGTGTGGGTCCGGCTACCGCTTAAGATGCCTTCCCTTCGGTCTCAAAGAACCTGATTGCACCTGTGGACACACCCTTATTCACATGGTACAGAATACATGATTGATGCATTAAACACGAATCAAACACTATGTGTAGCAAGATTATAAATAAAGCATGTACACCTCAGGAGATGTCATTAGCAACACATCTTTGGGGGTACTTCTTGTAAGGTAATCTGACCACGAAAGAAATAGTTCCTTATGGCGAGATGTCCCTTTACTTCTTGAAAGATAAAACGAAATGCTAACAAAATAGTTCATTAACATTCATTAAAAGAGCAGATGATAAACTGAACATCATTGATACAACACAGATAGCCATGACGCATAAATGATGACATGAAAAGTGCAGCTTCATTAATCATAGGATGTTCTGAAACTGTACAAAGAATACACACAGTGTTCGTACAGCGAAACACATCATAACCATAGGGTGTTTTAGCAAGAATCTGTATTCATATGCATAAGAGTATAATCTTTCAGTACAATGCCATGTAGCTCTTTTATTTCCAAAATAAAAAGCCCCCCTACAAGTTCCTGAAGGAAGTATTTATAATGCAAAAACTGCCCTTCGGGCTTCCTTGATCTTTCATCTTCCCGACCGTTGGGCTGCCTTGCGACCTGCGACCTGAGCCGCTGTTGCGACCTGCGACCTGGCTGCTGTTGCGACCTGTGATCTGAGATGTCGTTGCGACCTGCGACTTGACTGGGTCGCGGGGTCGCAATTTGTAAGAGAATGGCCAAGGTGCGACCTTGCGACCTTGCGACTAGGTCGCTGGGTCACGGGGTCGTGGATCGTGTAAACATCGCACATGCGACCTTGCGACCTTGCGACTAGGTCGCTGGGTCGCAGGGGTCGCAAAATGTGTAAAAACAAATATATGCGACCTTGCGACCTTGCGACTAGGTCGCTGGGTCGCAAGGTCGCAAAAGGCGGAAAACCGAAGGTATGCGACCTTGCGACCTTGCGACTAGGTCGATGTGTCGCAAGGTCGCAAAAGGCGGAAAACCGAAGGTATGCGACCTTGCGACCTTGCGACTAGGTCGCTGGGTCGCAGGGTCGCAAAAGGCAGAAAACCGAAGAGGTGCGACCTTGCGACCTTGCGACTAGGTCGCGGGGTCGCGGGGTCGCAAAAGGTGGAAAAACGAAGATGTGAGACCTTGCGACCTTGCGACTAGGTCGCTAGGTCGCGGGGTCGCAAAAGGTGAAAAATCGTAGATATGCAACCTTGCGACCTAGGGCAATGCGTGACCGGGGTTTTTATCCTTCTGCATTTTTCTTTCAGAGATATCATAACCTTGTTCTCCGAAGGCCTGGCTTAGCCCTCGCCATGTGAGACAACAGCCCCTATCTATCGGCGGTGTTATTTCTGTATTAAGGGAATTTGCATGAAATGATATGTTACCTACAAGAAAACAAAATCAATCAACATTTCTTCTCATATAACTTGCAGATAAATGAATTTATGTTAGCCCTGTACATACATATAATTATCCACAAATGTTAGAGAATCAACACAAGAAATGCAATAATCTATCACAGCTAAAATCATTTGGACCCCTATGTGGTCAAATGTTGCGCCATTTTGTCATCAGGCATGTGCAGACTTTTCTCTGGGTCTCTTCAATCACTATAATTTCCATTGGTATGGTTATGGACTGAGTGCCAAATGCAGATCTGCAGTTTAATTTGTTTTGGTGGCTGTTACCATTTCATGGAACACTGCTTCTTCCATGACCACAGTGGTTTAACATGCACTCAGCTCCTGTTTCAAACTGGGGTTTATTTGGCCAACGCAGGTGCCACCTGGGGTTCTCGATTCACCGGCTTTGAAGCTATTTTCCCAGAAAATTTACTATAGCATCTTCGATTCATTTCCAAGGTGGGACTCTTGCGCTTGAAACAGAGCATTCACTAGCTATAACGAGCGTTTCTCTTTTCCTGGTAGATATATATCCTCCAGGAACCAGATCTGTCATTGTGCACGGCTAATTAGATGTGGATTCTTCTCCTCTGAGTCGAGAAAGTCTCTTACACGTATGTATGCCTGCAGTGAAATTGCTAGGGTTCTATTTGCATGCATGTTGATGCTGTGAGCGACCTCACTGTCTCGGAGGTTGTTTAACAGAGATAACTTTGCAGGTCGACCGTGCTGACTAGGTCTGCTGAGGATTCTGAATTATCTTGATGGGTTCAGAATAAATCAAAAGGTCGCTCTTTCTGTGAGACCATTTCTTCTGTGGAGCTTATCTTTTCCTCACGGGCGTGCAATTGAACATGCTGCAAACAATATAGAAACAATCGATGTGGCATGCAAGATCCGGTTTCAGTGCCTTTGGACATAGTAACAGCAAACGCTTTAGGAATCATTGAAAATGGAGCTCTGTGGAGACAGCTCGATATGGTCAGTAAATGCACCATCGAAAATTCAGCTTCCAAGGAGCGTGTAACGATAACATCTTTCTAAAATGGGACCAACGCAGTAGATTTGCAGTGTGATTACCTCCTGGAATATTGCTGTCGAGGCTGTAAAAATCAGATCTTATCCACCCCTCTGAAATGTAGCGCAGCATGCCTTTTATGGCGCTGGCTTTTCGGCCCACGACTACAGTTTGTAAATGCATAATTAACTCGCATTCCTTTTCAGTATGGATGGCATTATACCTTTGCTTGAAAAGCGCGGTTCTTTTGTGATGTTCCATGGAAAACTCAATCTTGCGGTTTTTTCTCTTTTGACTGTCAATGCACCAACAACGCTGCCATTGTAGAACGTGCATTTCTTACCGTTATATACGTGCGTCTGCTCCACAAGTTTCGCCGTAGCTTGAAACTCCATCACTGTAGAACTGGCATCCATTAGCACGTGTCGACTTAGTTATTTCCCATGCTTTAATTGGAAGGTTTGACCACCACGCGTCCATATAACTTCTACGTTTGGCTCCATGCAAAACAATTTTCACGTTCAATCTCATATGGCGCCATGTGGAAACGTGAAAACTGAACTTTGGCTCCATGCAACATGAAAACTGAATGTTGGGCTCCACGCGACTTTAGACTATTGAACCCACGATTTTTTATCGCTGAATATTGTATTCATATATCTGCTACATCGCATTGACCGTAAGCTGGAAAAACCTTCAAACCTTTGCTCCTACTCCACGTTTTAAATATAAAACCTGACTATTATATATTCACCCAAGGCGTTTTAACATAGGTCAAAACTCCCACCTAGCAATATTCGAGCTCGATCGTAATATTTTTTTTATATAGCTTTGACCATGTTTTAACTGACCGTTGCATGTATATAATTGTTGTCAAACAAAAACCCTGCCATCGACGTTGAACTCTATGCAACATGTCGATGCACGTTTGCGCCATGCAACGTTGGACTCCATGCGTTGTGTCCATGCGCGTCCGCGCCATGCAACGTTGGACTCCGTGTTTAAAACGCCTTCCATGCTATATGTATATTGCTCCAGATTATTAAATATGACCACCATGCATAGTAGCATTGGCGCCCATGTGAGGTTTGACCGCTACAATAATGTGCATTTGCCCAAAGTATTTACCATAGGTGGAAGACCTGCCATCGCACGTGGTTTGAAAGACATGCTGCCTTATCTCCTTTGCGCCTTAGTTCAACTATATCAAGTTTACCATTTTCTTTTCCACAAATAAATAGGACTTTTCATTGCCAAGGCCGCACACCCATAATATGCATGTTGCTTCTTTGAAAAACCGAGATCTGACATCTACTACTCATCAACTAAGTATGGGATGCCACGTGGAAGCGTTTGAAACATGAGGTCAATGAGAAGTCTCCAATCATATTTCTCCTATTTATGGTGAAAGCACATTATTCCCGAGAAATTTTTCCTTTTCAAACAATGTAGCCTCATAGGGTAGAATGGTCATTTGTTCAAGCCACATTGATGGCCCTTTTAATATTGAGCCTTTCTGCCTTGTAGTTCTAGAGACTATTTGCATATGCATCAATGCGCCTGGCTACCGAAAGGTGCATGCGTTTCAACATCATCTTTTAGGTTCAATTTGAAGTTCTCCATCCCTTATGGTCCCACATAGACAAACGTTATGGAGATGAAAGAGCAAAGGAGACTAGGGTTTTAAGGCCATTTCCTTGCTCCACGTTGTACTCCTTGCAGCATAAATAATTTCACACTATGTAGCTTAGGATCCATAAATGTTGCTTCCAGAGATGCGCTCACATATTTGAAAACTCTGTCGTTGGCTTGCCACACCAACATGTGTGCCTTCGCACTGCTACCTGGTACGAGAACGCCTCAAATGAGATGGTCATTGTCTAGAGAAATATTTGGGTCCGCTTTGTTCACCGGGCCATACTAGACTCATCGAAGTGGCGAAAAACCTTTCTTTGTGTGCGCCCATCGACATTGAGATGGTATTATGCAGGATCTGGACATTTCCAATGGAGTGCTTTAAGCGTCTGGTGCGCACTAGTGAAGAAAGATTTTTGCATCAGTGACATAGAAGGTTCTCTCCGATCACCATGTATCACACTATCCTCATTTTAACAGTACTGATCACTTGCTCCTGATCCTCCCCTGTTTTGCAACTCTTGCCTCGTCGTTGAGCCCACTTTATCACCCTTGATGTTGCGACACGACTGAGGAATTTGTCACCCGTGGGGTCGACCTGCGTGGAACATTATGACATCATAATTATTCTTTGATAATGGTGACCACAGATAACACATATGAAACTAACAATTTTACGAGAAGTATTCGAACAGCATGCTTAATGACCTACATCGGAAAGGCTTTTATTCATCAATACGCAAAAGGTTTCCATTCAAACGTATGTATGGCGATCTCATTACATATGGCGCGACTGCGGTAAGAATGTTCGAACATACTCTAGATGATCCTTCCCACCTATGGCGTGATTGCAACAACGACATCTGATCATGAAGGCGAGGCAACTCACGAGGGGTTGGGGATAGGTTGTTGGGATGTAGTTGATTGCAGGTCGGGTGGAAGACTTTAACACCTAAGCGAGCAGAGGGGGAACCCGAAATTTTAAATATACCCAAAATTTTGGGTGGTGTTGTAGCAGCTGCAACAGTCACCTACTACAAACCTAAAGACATAATAATGAAAAAGAACACAAGGATGAAAAAACAATACACATGTCATAATTGTCATAAACTTATATCTAGTTTAATATTTCTAGCTACATGGTACACAATAACACATGGTACAAAATAACACATTGATTAGTTCAGGTTATATTAAGGTTAACATGGCTAACTCAGAAGGTATAAGTTCAGGTTTATTAGTTCCTGGGTTATATTAAGGTATATCTATTACATATGTTATAAAAAATATGTGTGAGCATAAAGATGTTAACTTCTTAGTTAAAAATCAAAATTTGGAAGTTGAAATTACTAAAAAGTTTTCTCTGGATCACAAATAACTATACCATAACAATGAGACAAAGCAAACCATAACCCACTTAGGGATAAAGGGACTCGTGTCACCTACTCCAAACCTAAAGACATAATAATGAAAAAGAACATAAGGATGAAAAAAAAATACACTTGTCATAATTGTCAAGCAAACCATAACCCACTTATAATAGAGGGATAAAGGGACTCATGTAACCTACTCCAAACCTAAAGACATAATAATGAAAAAGAACATAAGGATGAAAAAACAACTCACTTGTCATAATTGTCATAAACTTATATCTAGTTTAATATTTCTAGCTAAATGGTACACAATAACACATGGTACAAAATAACACATTGATTAGTTCAGGTTATATTAAGGTTAACATGGCTAACTCAGAAGGTATAAGTTCAAGTTGATTAGTTTAGGTTATATTAAGGTTGATTAGTTCAAGTTATATTAAGGTTTATTAGTTTAGGTTACAGAAACATTGGGGCACAAAGTTTTACTCCCTTTCTATATGGTTTTTGGCCCTTCCTTGGTTTGGTATGATACTAGTAATCAAATGAACTAGTGTACACTTACATAGAGTAAACTGTAATGGTATTACCGTAAGAAGTTAATTGCATTAGCTTATCTGTAACGATGTAATGATATCATGTTCACCACATCAGAGATTATGGATGTACTTATACCTATGGAATCCACTGATATTATGTAAACTACCTTTATAAGAGCTTAATCTTACCTTATTACGTAAACAGGGTCTATAAATCCCATGTATTAAGGAATAAAGCACGCATAAGAGTGTTCTGTAATACTAGTTATAAGCTCCCAGGAATATCCACAATGAATAATCAAGTGCTATAAACCCCATATGTTGAATTAGACCAATATCACTGATTAGGCTAATTACTCTATTGCTTATGTTTCCATCACTATGCTTGGACTTCTAGATTTCCTTATCCTATAGCTTTTATATAAGTTGAATCTATAATCAAATGGTGTTCAATCTTATTTGTATTGTGAATATAGAAGCACTGTAATGAATGGTAATCATACCAGGAATCAAACATGTTCATGTAATCTACTAGCTTATATATACATAGTGTTCAATCTTATAGGGTAGCAAATCACAGCCTCTAAGAGATCAATGGTTATTGTTTTTCCATAATCTATGACTCTATCAACTATTAGTAATACAGGATAGTTACAGGATCACAAGTACATAACTACTAACACAAATAAAGAGCATGCTGAATATGTTGAATACGACATACATATAACAAACAGATCCGCTTCATAAGATTCTAATACAAGCTTTTCAAATCTGAGTGATACTACACCCTTATATACAAGCTGTAAGTAGTAGAAAAAAAATAGCAAGTAGCTATCATAAGCATCATGTAGAAATATGAATGGTTATAAATCTAAAATTACCCTTTGCATTATAGTGATACATTTATAAACAATGATACCTGTATTAAGCACTATGATTTCCATATAATCTTCATAACATTATGGTATAAGTAGCAGATACTAGAGTGAACTACAGGATATGTGTGTGACTATAAACCCCATATGTTGAATTAGACCAATATCACTGATTAGGCTAATTAATCTATTGCTTATGTTTCCATCACTATGCTTAGACTTCTAGATTTCCTTATACTATAGCTTTTATATAAGTTGAATCTGTAATCACATGGTGTTCAATCTTACTTGTATTGTGAATATAGAAGCACTATAATGAATGGTAAGCATACTAGGAATCGAACCTGTTCATGTAATATGCTAGCTTATATATACATAGTGTTTAATCTTATAGGGTACCAAATCACAGCCTCTAAGAGATCAATGGTTACTATTATTCCATAATCTATGACTCTATCAACTAAATTAGTAATACATGATAGTTACGGGATCACGAGTACATAACTACTAACAGAGATAAAGCAATCATGGAGGCATGAGTTTTCCCTTTCCTTATCTTGCGTTTTCCACCCCTCTAGTGTGCCTTTTACTATTTTATCATATTTTCTTGTTATGGGTGCATGGCTCAGGAGCCCAATCTTGCATTTGAGAGATTGAGCATTTATAATTCCTTAGGATGAGGTAGTTTATTGCTTGTTAAGGTTGGAACAATACAGGGCTCCTTTTATGTGTGGAGCATCAAGTGCTCTAGGAATTAGGTGATGACTATGGGGTAAAGCTCATACTAGGATTTTTCCCACACGCTAAGTTTTGTCCCAATCATTTTTTCATTTTTCGTTTTTCCTTTATCGTGGCTTTCTTTTCTTTCATCATTCATTTAGATGCATGAAACTCTAGTGCAATTTTCTTTGGCCCAAACACAAGGATGGGGATGAGTGTGTCAATCTCCATGATCAAAGATTACTTTCCCGAAGAATGGATATGGAATAGAGGGAATGATGGAAAGTGGAAAGTATGGAATATCATGGCCATCCTACCTCAATTAGAGCCTCAATAGTATTATCCTTATTATAATACTAAGGCCTTAGAGGAGGTCCCATTGGACTAGGATCAAAGACTAACCTCCCAAGTAAAGTGAGGGAACAAGAATACAATGAAGATCGGTCAATCATTTAGATCACCCTTTGATTCATATTAGTATCCCACAAATTAATAAGCAAAATCATAACTACAAAATGGTAAAAGTCCCTCCTAATGAATGACCACCTTCATTCAAGAAGAAATGACAGATGGGAGACAGAAATCTAACTAGAGCATATATCTGGAGGGTCCATGGCATCATGTCAAGAGGAACTACAGTGGAACATCACATAAAGGAGAAACTACAAATTATGATGATTTTCAACCTATGGGTAAACATAACATCGAAGGGAGGAGGAATTCTGACAATGAGGATGAAATTTTAATGGGAAATTCTCTTCCTACAAATCCTTCTTTGTTATTGCCACATGAAAGTTTTCTTGAAGAAGGACATGAAGATGAAGGAACTAGAAGTGATTTTGAAATCACTAAAGATAAAAAGGATGATTTAGAGCATGGTTTTGTATCTTCAGAGGATAAATCTAAACTGCCTGATGAATCAACATTTGACTCAGTTAAATCTAGTAATATCAAGGAGATTTCCAACAATTCCATGGTGTTGCATGGATCTACACTAATTGGGGCAGATGAGAGGATGCTTTTGGAAATTCCAGAAATGATGGTCCAGCCATTGAGACTAATAAAGGGAAGATTTCAGGTGAGTGTGTTTCCATTGAAGTTATTTGTATGGAACCTCTTGATAAATTACTTCCATGTGCACGTTGTTGATACTTTGTTATGTCTGCAATGCCTTCTGATTTGGCAGAGTATTTATGTTATTATTTATTTATTTTTTTGTTCAACAAAATTTTTGGATGTGGTATTTAGGATTTCTTTTTTGTATGTGTACTTGCTAATCTAACTACTTTTATGTTTTTGTGCTTAGAATTTTGGTTAAAACTTTGCAATTTTTTTCTAGTCTTACTAGATTGTAATTCTTCTGAATCTATGAAGAGTGGAAAAATGCTAAACATAAGCCATTCAATTGTAGTGACAAGATATTAAAGGCTTTTGATAATTCTAGTTACTTTTATTTTGTATGACTAGATTGAATAGTTTGTAAATTATTATATATCAGCTTGTTGTGTGAGTCATATTACATCGATGTGAAATTGAGGTAACTCCATTGAGTTATTTTTATAAAGTTAAAAATAGGGACTGTATGATTATATATTTTACAAATATTACGCCATTATGTGTTGAGAATTTTTTTAAATCAATGCCTATAAGAGAATAATTTTAGCACAGGGAGTAAGCATGCCCAACTACTGAAAACAAAGCAACTAAAATATGAAATGAGATGAGTAAATATAGCTACCATGTTAGTGAAATAGCAGCTAGACTATATTTCAAAATAAGATATGATTAGCTCTAAATAATATGAAATTAGAATCTTAACTAGATTATGAAAGTGAATGTAATGAATCCAACAATCATAATATTAAAAACTAGTTAGATTATAAAAGAAATGACAGAAAATGATACTAAAAACTAGTTACATTATAAAAGAAATGGTTGAAAAGAAAAATGACAGAAAGGGTAACATAGCGATATTTGCACCTACCTAATCACAACCACTGAACCTAATCATGGCTACTGATCATGATGGAAGCTAGCCCTTGTTTCAGTACTTGAAACACTTAGCAGATTGGACAATGTTAAAAAGTTTACAAAAACAGTAAAGAGGTTATTTTGACCCATTTCCTGCCCTTAAACTCAGAAAAAAGAGGCCCTTTAAAGTAGAAATTTCCCTTGAAGAATGCTAGCAGAATATCATTTTTTTATGATCCTGACTAGGCATTAGATTATATTAAAACTATACTAAAGGAAATTGACGAGAATTACAGTTTAGCATTCCTTCCAGAAAACAAACTTTGTTTCCATCATATCAAATACTAGTATAGAATATTTTCCCAATAAAGTGCTCAGAATATGAATTTTAATTGGATATTTTGTGAGCCTCTTGTTCCCGTGTTTCACGGAATTTGGGGCTACAAATATGTAATTTAGTCATGATGATGTATTGTGTCTAGTTGAAGTCCAATGTTGGGTTTACGATGTAAACATATGGATGGCTATTTCATTGCATCTGGAGGTATTTATCATGCATGCATTATTCACCTTCACAAAAAATAGCAAAAATTCCATAGAATGATGTATTAATTTGGGTAATTTTGTAGTGCATATGATATTTACCACGGTTAAATATTTAAATCTTGACATTCACATGATACATCTAACATCACTCCTACAGTTGAAGCAACAGGCAGCACCCAAGCCTACGTGACAGGAATCAACAATGCCTTCAATCTAGCTATAAGTAAACTCATAATTTGATGAGTACATGACATAGTAAACAATAGGCTTCAACTTAGAGAAGAAATTATTGCGTGCTAGACCTCTGTGACTACCCAGAAGTATAGGTGACAATGTTGTGATAATGAAATCTCTCTTACTTCAAATAATTTATCAAGATTACATGCATCTATGGTGGTTTAACTACTAGCACTCAATACAAAACGAAACTAGCTAGCATAAAAAATGAATCGAACCTGTTAATGTAATATTATAGGGTACCAAATCACAGCCTCTAAGAGATCAATGGTTATTGTTATTCCATAATCTATGACTCTATCAACTATTAGTAATATAGGATAGTTACAGGATCATAGGTACATAACTACTAACACAGATAAAGAGCATGCTAAATATGTTGAATAAAGAGCAGGACAAATACCTGGTATTGAAGTCGCTTGAAGTCGCCGCAGATGGAAGCAGCAGCATAGACAAAAACGTGGTAAACAAATAAACTTCGCGGGTGATTTATTTATAGAAACTAGTTTGGCCGAACTATTTTAAGAGAAAAAGTTCGGCCGAACTTTTGTTGCCGGTTTTCCCATCTCCGGCAAAAATTCTGTTTGCCCATGCCGTTAGTGTGCCATCAATCTAAATGGAAGCACGAGTTTGGCCGAACTTTATAAAAGGTTCAGCCAAACTATTGCCAAAAAAAAAAATCTGCCCCCGATTCTCACAAAAGTGTAACCCATCTTCACATATCCGCCCAAATCCTTTGTCTAACATTTAATCGGACCACATTGAAATTATTTAGCCAGTTTCTGGTTATTAGCTTTAGGTAAAATGCTACCAAGCCATCTACATTATCGTTATGTGTTCAAGAGAAAGTTCAATAAACCATTCATTGCAAACATTGTTCTCCATTCACGTTGAGCATCCCTAGGTAAGTCCTTGCACAATATTTCTTCAAAAATTGATCTAATATTTTTGTGTCGTAGGCTTTCCTATGAGAGATCACTTTCTATCGACATCAGATCATTATCTAGAAAGTTGATTTAGAATCCTATCAGTACCTTGGGATCTCCATGCCCTAATGGCAATTTTCTCGCCTTTGACGATAGGTTTCATCATTAACCTTTGATCAAACGATTCTATGAGTGTTCGACTACAAATCATTCATTGACACTTCATAGATTTTACTGAAGTAATTTGAGATCCATTGTCATTATTGGTGGTTTCACTCACACTTGTTAACGGTTCACATCATCGATTGATAATCAAGTGCTTTCTACCATGCTTGACTTCGACACAATCAATCACATGGATAGATTCATACTAGTTCAAGAAACGGAAATCAAGACCCTGGAGCTAGTTTCCACCATCCAAGCTGTGAGGAGTTTTCTTATTCATAATACAATAGAATACTTATGACATATGGCTACGTCCATACTGTGTCTAATTTTGATGTAATATTGAAACCATATATGTACCAGAACGTTTAGTTAGTTTTTATTTGAGTATGGGAATTCCTACCTCAACGATGACATATATTTGCATTGAATGTTTTTATAGGTTTTTGACCGATGTCTCTAATCCAATCCTCGGAATGATAAAGCACTTCACTGTTTAGAAAAACTCTCAGACTTCGCACTTAAGGGGGCAATCTGTTACATGTCATTTTTTCATCATGAAATTTGACTATTCATATGGGTCTATCACCATCCATATCATGTTCCCTTAGAGGTCAAAAACACTTGTGTTCCTGAATCAAGTCTTGGAAATTGGAGAAAAGCTCTGTAAAACCCTTAAAAGTCTACCTACACGGTTTTTCTAGCCTTTCCCTATGCATGTGTTGATGTTCCTTCCATTAGTTGCGGCGACTCCCACACTTTTTTGCCACTAAAACTTGTGCACCCATGTGAATAGCAAGTAATAGGAAAAAGTAACTTCTAGAAGCCTAGTTAGTCAAATATTCTCCCAACTAAAAGACTTTAAAGTCGTGTCAGTTCGATCTTTATCCATCCACTCATGGAGTTTATCCATTGGTCCATGGAACTCAAATCCCTTCATGAGAGAAATCCATCCTCCTCTTCATGGAACTAAAACTACCTCCATTTTCCTATAAATTGAGCTCAATTTTCAAGTTCATGGGTATATTATGAATCATAGAAACTAATCTATATAGTTTCTAAGATGAAGATAGTTCATAGAGTGCATACTTGCTAACTAGTGAGTTGTTGTTGACACATGGAATATCACACCTTCGTGTCCATAACTTCATGTTGGTATTCTAGAGAGGAAGTCTTATCATATTGAAGGAGAAAAATTGTTCAAGACCCTAGGAGAAATATGGACAACATCAAGGCATCCGGTTGTAAGATTGCTCTTTATATTTAAGATAATACATATGGATATCTTTTTCTCATTATTTTGTTTCTATGTTTATGGGAATAATGTCAATACTTAGACTCCTTAATCACTAAGTTGGATCATTATTTTTTGATTATTATATATTGCAGATGCTTTGATTATTTGTCTTGTCTTTGATTGTAGGTTATACTCATTGGAGAACTACTTTGGAGTGATAGGAGAAGGTGCTACATCAGACGTTTTGATTTCAAGGTAGGAGCATGTCCTCTCTATTTTACTATTATAAAGATCTTAAAATACAATTAATCTAGAGAAAGAGGTATTCAAATGGATCTTTGTTTCTAGTTACTCACTGGAGTACTAGGGAGATCGCTCTTGTCCGCAAGAGGGATTAATCCTCGTAACAAAGGTCCAAACTAATATCTAGGACCAATAGAAATAAATAATCATACACCTAATAGGGTTGTTCCAGACTTTGAATCTTGTTGACTATGATGATGAACCCTCATCTCCTTTAACTCACAAGATATTTTTATCCTAGAATTTCAATTATAATACAAAAGGAATATGGTAAAGAAAAAATTATACAATGCAATAATTTGCAAAGAATATTAATTTTACAAATTTCTTTGATGTTGACACTGTTTTTATCAAATTTTCAAGTAAATTGTTCTTCAAAACCATTGTAATACACCGCAAAAGTTTCGTTGCTTTATTTGAGGTCAATATTTTCTCTTGATTGTTTCCTTCATTAGAGTTATCGATTTGAAAAAAATATTTCTATAAACCTCCCGAAATGATTCAAATATCAAATTCAATGCACTTCTTTTCTCTGTAGAAATTTCAATCATATGTACCATGGCATTTGAAATTCCATGTGTTGTAGCTCCAAAGCATGAAGGTGAGCAATCCCATGGATTTCTACTCAGATCTAATTTCCATCTACAAGGAGACATAAACTTTAAAATTATTGTCTATTTTTTGCATAATCCAATTTTAAGTAAAGATTTTCACATGAGCAATAGGTTTTTCACTAGACAATCCTTATTTTCTGTTGAAAATCCAAGTTTCAATAGACTATAAGTACAATGGAATCTTGCTCCAAAAAGTGAATCATCTTTCCAGTCAAATTCAAAAGGTCCATGCTCTCGTGAGTTGTTACAAGGTGGTGCATTTTCCCTATGTATGCATGTATGTGTTTGACATTCAGAACTGGTATCTCTAGATTTGAAAATGTTAAAACACAACAATGTAGTTGGACTCACTCACTGATAAATGTTTTGTGATGTGGCATATGCTAATTTTTCTATACTTTCACATGTAAAATCAAATTTTTTCCATGGAGCTAAAAGGCACCAGTAAACAACAAGAGCTACAGAATGATGGACTAAGCCAATTTCAATCACGAGTTGGTCGAATTTTGCCTCATCCAGCAAGATGCAACTACTTTCTCTTTCTTCAAGTTTAAATACAACTGCATCAAAGCCTTCTATAGGTAGTTCCTTATATATTTTGGTCAATATGCTTTCAATTATAATACATATAGATTCCAAGTGAATCTGCAACAAATTTCTTGTTTCATTCGAAAGAGTGATGTGTTAGCAATAATCTGAACCTTTATGGCAAAATCCCGCAATCTTCTGATCCTTTAGAGACTGATCATCAATACTTATTCTTGTATTTCCTTCCCTCCTACAAGTTGGAAAATAAATTTTCCGATTAGCACCCATATTTTTTTTGTACTGGACAAAGAACCCTCTTTCCCTCTACATTTGCATAATAGTTTTCTACAGAAAGGATGCTACCAGAGCAACCAAGAGATGCCTCCTTGTCTTTTAAGTTGGCTACAATATTAATTCATGGGGAAGTCAAAACATCAACACTTGAAACAAATGATATTGGATTGGATACCTCCTTCTTTACCCTTTCCGACACGTTTGGCTCCTTGGGATCCTTGATAATTTGCTTTTGTATTTTCCTTCACCAATTATCAACTGCTTTAGTAATATGATTTCTTATCTCGCCGGAAATATTAGCAAGTGTTATTTTACTAACTGCAATAGCAGCTTCCTCGGAAGAAATTCCCGAGGATGTCATCAATAAAGAATAAATTCGGAGAATTATATAAGAGGGTCTGAGTATATAAAAATGAAAGCATGCACATTTACAAGGTGAGGGGCTTAAAATTATTTAAGATATTTAATTTCCATAAAACATAATGTTCCAATACACATTATTATCTAAATTTCTAAGTATCCCTACCAGACCATGCTCAACCAGGGAGAGGGTTTCCTTACGGAGGACTGAAGGGGGGAAATTGATTCAAGTTACGTTATCCAATTGTTTTATGCATTTGGATACTTAGGACTGATCGCAAGGAGGACCAAGAGAGGAGATGAGGGACAGGAAAGTAGCGACAGAAGGGCCTAGCAGAGGGGGAGGGGGATTCCCCCACCCCGACCCCCCAAGATATTACTATGATAGGGTAATGGAAACCAACTGAAAAAAGGGATCGAGAGTAAAGACACACAAGATCAAGGAGAAGAAGTGGGAGCATTACCTGTCTAACAATGATTAATTATTATCAAATATGAAGACCTCCTATAAAAATCATTTCAACAACATGGCCATACTATAATAATTCTACCAAAAGATGTCTCTGACACTAGTTAATATGAACCTAACAAATCATACTTTAATCACACATGAGATATACATGGCTATATATAATGTTTCAAAATAAATTACTACAAAAGCATAAAACCATATAAGACTACTGCAACTCCTTAGCGATGTATGATATACTTTATTTGATGTTATAACTCCCTATAATTGTATGGTGTACCCTTTTGGATTCACATATCTTCTTGCTAAAACATCAAACCATATAACACCACTCGAAATCCTTACAATATATGGTGTACTTAAATGGATGAACATATTTGGTTGTAAAGAGTTGACCAACTTTAAGATTTAACGTTCAATCTACAAAATCTAGAGTGTGGTTTATCAACCACATGTTTAAAGCTTGAGATTGCTGTTCATTCCACAAAGATATAAAAAGAATTGATAAGAGGGCACCATGAACATCAAACTAAACAAATCATTTACTTACTTTTTTTTTTATCAATTTTACTTACTTATTTATTTATTATTATCAAATATGCAGCCATCCGATAATAATCATTTCACCAACCTGACCACTACTAACTCTAACTAAGAGTCCCACTAAGCCATTTTAATTATTATTTTTTTAGATGCAAGAGACAAAATCCATGCATAGAAATTATGGGTCCAGATACTTCTCCAACTCACCTTCTTATAAAGGTGTAAAATTTTCTCTAAAAACAACAAAAGGATTTTTGAAGTCATAATTCAATGTTTTTAAGGTCTTTCAACTGCCTCCCACATTCCTGTAGAACTTGTTGGCCTTTGTTCTATGGTTTGCAGCGGGATCATTTTCCAGCAATTATCAAGCCAAGTTAGAAGTTGTACTGAAGTTCCCTAGCAAACACCTATGGCGTTCGACAAATCCAACCTCAAATGGAATTTTTGAAGGTTTCAATAAGTAAAATAGACTGCAAGATCTTGTTGTTCAACTATGATACTTAACTTCCTCTTGACCTCCATTTGAATACCCATACCACATTATTTTGAAATTTCAATCAATTTCTTCACCTTCTCAACCTCCTAAACAAAATGTACATCACTAACTGGAATTGCGTGCAAGATTTTAAGAAACAAACTTAACTATTCACTAAAATTCCCATCGGTTGTGGTTTTATAAGCTAGTATAAGTTTCTCATCTAATAAAAAAATCTTAAATACAAAAGCTCATGGACCTCTGAAATTTGAGCTAGCAGTATCAGCCCATCCTCCCTTTGTTGCTAAGAAGACCACTATGCATAAATTAATGCAAGAAGGTATGTATGGCTTCCCATTTAAATATCCATAAAAAAAGGTTTTAACCTTTAATGGATTGAAATTCTTAATACCAAATTGTTGACTTGAGAGTTGCATCACCATATTAATGTTACTGGTAGTCGAATTCTCACCTGCAAGAGAAGTTTTTATATACCATATTTCAATTACTGGCATACGTGGTGATGGGATAACTAATGACATTATGAGTTGTACCTACAACATTTGTAGCTTAGACATTTGTAGTAGCTTCAAATCTTGTACATCCCATCCTACCTCATCATCATTATCTCCTCTCACTTTTCTATCATTGATCACTACAACCTCGGCATTTTGTTTTCAACTCTAGAAGTGTCAAGGTCTTAACCCCTATTGGATGCAGCTTCTTCGTCCTCTTCTTCATGGACTGCACCCACTGCATTATCCAACCCACCCTCAAAAAGGCCTTCGAAAACCCTCAATAACAAGCATTCACCATTGCGAAAAATTGGTGGAGGAGTCACAATAAGTGATTATTTCTTTCCATGTGGCAGAGTGGGCAAATTTCCACCTAACTGCTAGGTACAAGTCTATAAAAAATATTTCTAAACCCATGAACTACTGCACTCACATACTAACATTGTAAAACTGACACATGGGCAATAACATCATTTTATATTTTTGCAATCCCTAGCATCTTCAAACACTTATCAATATTGTCCATGACAAGATACAAAATGAAAGTCTTTCAAAATCATTTAATCTCTGGTAATAATATTCAACAATGCTAGCATTTCCTTACAAAGGGCCTCAGTTCCAAGTGTATACTAGTGACCTTAACATCTCTCTGTTTTGCAGAAGCAACATCAATTTGAATAGTTTCACTCTACACAGCTAAGGTAAATCATGCCTTATTGTGTTTGAAAAAGTGAAGAGCCGCTTCTGGGAATCCCTTCAAATGTAGCTAAGAAATCATTGGTTGTCCACAAATTAGTTCCTAATCATGCTCAAAACATTGACATAATTCCTTTTTATTAGTGCCAATTTGAACATATACGTATGCATCGATCTGTATGACATAGTTATTTCCATCTCATCTAGACAATTGAAAGAATTATGAGACACCTTTGTTATAAATACTTGAACATAAAGTGTTCTAATAAGGCTACAATCTTTGTTTGGAGGAAAACACAACACAATTGTCACCCGAAGCACGAATCTTAATTTTTAACACAAATAATTTTATGCAGAGAACATTCTACAAGTTTCCTGCTTCCAATGATGATTGCATGCTTGCTCAACAAGGCTATATTTTCCATGTCATATAAAAAGACAATGCATTTAAAAAATGAAGTATGGAGGTCCCCAAGTACAATCCTCTATTGCAGACCAAGGTCGTTGATTTTTCTTCCTACATTGCTTCACTTTTTTGTCCCAACACTATCTTTTGGCCGAAGAATAAGGTTTTATGTTCCTGCACAGAAAAATGCATCCACAGTTACTGGATGACAAGACTTCTTGATCACCTTATTTATGCAATTTTTTATCACTTGGTTATGACTCATGTCAATGACTTATAATTTATTTCTAGAAGAAAAGAAAACCCAATTCATTGTCTTTTTTTCCTACATTTCATCACTTCTCCCAAGTCCCAACACTATTCTTGGGCTCAAGAATAAGTTCATATCACTACAAGGAAAAGACCCTCTAGCGGATGTTTTTGAGGAACCACTTATAAAAATATCCCAGACATACATTTGTAGTAGAGGATAATAGAGGTGGTTGGCGGGTGGAGGTTTTTGCAGATGTTTTTTGTCCATTCTGTTTCTCATCCTAAACTGCACTAGTACATTCCACTAGAGAAAGCACAAGTGTGTACTACAAATTGACACACTGAGACACCGTGCGCTCAGTACAAACTCGCCCGGTGTGTCTAATTACTGTATTGCACCGGTGCTCTACACATATTCAGCCCAGGTGCGTCCTGAAAACCCTCGCCAAAATTGAAACAGCCCGGTGCGGTTGTAAGAAATCGCGTAGTGGGCCTTGAAAACCCGCACACTGGAATAGGGTTAAATATAAAAAAAGGGCCAAAAATCCACATTTTTCACTTTTCAGTGCTCCAAATCTCTCAAGCACCGGTGCAAATTTACCTTGTCTGAGGCGCCCTCCCATCGGTGCTCCCATTGCACGCACTGTTGTTTTCCATTTCCCACCATCTCCATTTCGAATTTTGCAAAACTGTAGGAAAATTTAGTTTTGAAAATTCTATAGCAAATATTCCTCCTCGACGCCCAAATGTACATGTATTTTACTTTTTTTCCATAATTAAACCTTTTAGTGGATTATTTTGTAAAATAACTTAAAATTCACCTTCTTTAAAAAAATATATATTTCCCGTGCGATGTGCTCGAGCCGTTCAACTCACACTAGTTCGCGGTGCTACCTATAAATTTATAGGTCGCACCACGACCGGTGCTAATGGTATCCACATCAGTTCCAAGTTGGTACCGAAATGATGCACCGTGCCTTTTTTAAATTTACATAAATTGAGGTGCGATCGGTTATTGGGCGGCGCCGTTGACCATCTCCAAGTGCGGGAGAGTGGTGCGTTGACTGAAATATGTGCCCCGAGGTAGATATTTTTGTCATCACACCACCCTCCAAAACTTGGACATAGTCAACAGTGTGGTCATGTATACGACCACACCATTGAATACATAGTGATGTCAAGAGGGCAGTGCGTTGCCTAAACTATACACCTCGAGGCGCATAGTTTGGTCAGTGCACCGCCCTCTCGATACTGCTACATATTCAACGGCATGGTTGGTTATACCACCACACCATTGACCGTGTAATGATGCCAGGAGGGCAGGGCGCTGAAAAAACTATCCGCCTCGGGGTGAGTATTTTGGTCAGCACACCACCCTCCCGAATTTGTTCATAGTCAATAATGCGATCGGTTAAACGACTACACCGTTGACCAATAGTTGATGTTTGGTGGTGCGTTGACGGAATTATCCACCCTGGGCTGGATATTTTAGTCAACACACCACTTGAGAAAATATAGGTCTTGATGTGTGGTGCGCAGAAAATTTCCAGGTGCATCACAGCTAGTGTGCGATAAAAAATGACACACCGATACCAGTGCATCCCTATTTTTTTGGGTGCACCGACTGTTTTTTTATTTTTAAAATATATATATATATATACATGTCTCATTTAATAAAAAAATTGTATTTAATATGTCAATAATTCAGCTACATCAAAGGAGAGAAGAGAAGGAACAACTTCAACATATGGCAGACCAGTATAACGTGGTTCGCATGTGGGAGGCATGAGAGAAGGAGAGAGATATGTACCATCTCCCTATTACAGCAGCCACCTAGGCACACATAAGGGAGGTAGGCCTCCTCAAGTTCTATGAGGAGGCTACATCCCTGTTGAGGAGGTAAATCCCCTCTGCGAACAGAGGCGATCCCTACTAGCCCAGATCGGGTCTAGCAACAATCAAACACGCTACAGTGCAGGTTCCTAATCGTAAATAAACCGACTTGCGAGGAAGGCTTACCTGGAATCCAACACTGTCATTTGTAGAAGAGGTGGTGCTCCCATTCCTTTGCCCTGGCAGATCACAATCCTCACGATCTCCATGTTCAGACACCTGCACATGCAAGAAACAACACAAACGCAAGAATAAAATCCAGTACATAAAACTATATGTCAGTCGAAGAGGAAATAACTCATGAACATGATCAAGAACAAGAGTAGAACCATAACCGATAGTCGCTTATCATTAAAGAGTCAAAAGAAGAATACAACCATAGCTTCGACACAGCACTCTCCTTTAGCAGGTCGTCAGCTCAACATGTCTCGATAAAGCCTGTCAGGGATGGGACAAGCCTCTCTCTCCGGATACTTGGCAATAGTCTCCTTGCTTGGATTTAGCCTTAAGGGAATCAAGAAGGCTCTTGGGAACTTGGATATTCTGCAACTTTTTGGAACTAGCTTGCAATGGAAATGGGCAAGCTTTTATAGAAGGAGGAAGGGGAGTTGGGATCCCTATAATTATGGGATTGGCCCTACCATCAAGGACGCTTCCATGAGAGGTGGCAAACCACTTCCTCTCTATGGAAATCCATAGCCAAACCTCCCAACTCAAGATAGAAATCAGTCCAGGAATTTGTTAGGATGAAACTTCCGCCTTTTATTTTTTAAAAACACCTCTTAATGTGGTTGGCGTGGGTGCGGCTCTATGACAGAGTGCCAATTGGCACGCCCTCTTTGGAGGATTTTCCCCCTTGGCGCGAGGGCTAAACTGTGTAACTGCGCCAATGGAAAAAGAGCTATTTTTAGGGTTTTTTGCAGAGAGATGTCTTCAGGGAAATTAAAGCTCATCTTCAGAGGGATGCAATGAAATTATTTTCAAGTCTTAACTCTGCCCACAGGTCACGGAATGAGCCCTCCAATGTGCGGGATGGGGATTGTAGGGATGGTGACAAATTGTTGTGTAACAGATGCCCCCTAAAGCATGAGGCCCGAAAGAGAGAGAGGGGTGAAATGCTTTACGAGAACATGCCGACTGAAAACACCACCATCGGAAAACCTGTGAAGCAAAGTACAACTGATGTCTCAGATACATGATATATATGCGTGGTATGGACATAGCCATCCATAAAAAAGTGTACAATAATCTAGATCCAAGGCATGGACGCAACCATCTAGTGAAGATCGATAAATAGACTCAGGTGTGGTCGCAGCCATCCAATCAGTGAGCCATGTAAATAATAATAATCCATAATATCGCAGCCCGGATTACAACAGACACAATCCAGGGTCTTGCGCTCCATCTCGACCCAAACAAAGTACAAGTTCAAGCATGCGAATATGTGAGCTGAAGTCGAACATGCAAGAAAATCTCCTGATTACTAGCCAATGATGAAAGCTGTTAACAGACGCGAGAGGAACCACCAATAATGAAAATGGCCCTCAAGGTACTATAGGTACAATCTACGGCGTGTGAATCAATGAGCTGGTGTTGAACACCCGTAGAATCACTCGATCGGAGGCCAATGATGAAAACCTCACGTCGAATGCGACGAACCTGCCATTGAGGCATGCAGGCTTCAAGGTACCACAAAAGAGTCTCTAGACCATCTTCCTGGATAATGAGCTGAAGTGAACAGGAAGTGGCCTTGATCGAAGGTGGGCCATAATGTTTCCCACATCATCGATATGAGACAGAGGAACATAATGTTTTTGTGAATCAGGATCATATGAGAATCAGAGGAAGGTTGATACTTGCAGAGGTCAACTTCTCTTGAACATGTAAACGGCACGACAGTGAACTTGGCAGTATTTGATATCAACGGATCAGAGGTCATGGTAACGAGGCAATGAGCAGATGAGAGGTCAAAAGGGATTATCCAACCCACGGAGGCAAAGTGAAGAACGAGATGAGATGTCCCCAACCCCACACGAATGCAGACAAGTGCCATGTTCAAGAGCAACATACTGCCGACACGACAACGATACTGGTTCCATTTTCCCCCACCATTTCTGGCGAGTAACCAATTCTTTTTGATAAAAAGATTGAAGGGGATAACATATGCTTGTAATATAAGTCCGCCCTTCGGGTGAATCAATCCTAGTACATTTAACGAGCCCTAGGAAGGAGTGACTCGAGCAACGTTATTTTGACTGAATCCAATGTCATCAGGGTTTAACGAGTCTGACAAAGGAAGAACTCGACGTCTTTTCATATTTAGAGAGTTTGAAAAGACAGCAGAAAAGTAAAATCCAGCGGTCCCTTTTCGTAGATAGTTCCTCGGACCCGAAAAGGTAGAAAACAATATCCGAGAAAACCTCCTAGTCGCGATAGGCTAGGGTATTCCTTTTTCGTAAATAATCCATCCCAGCCCAAAAAAGGGGTAAACGTATATTGGGTAGATGTCGATTCGTGTCCACTTTAACGAGATCGAAACGACAAGGGCCTCGGCAATCTTTTCATGTTTAGAGAGTCAGAAAAGAGCTGAAAGATGACTCCAGAGTGACTTTTTCGTGTATTTACCGAGTTCGAAAAAGTATAAAATATAACTCGTTTCACTGTCTAAGTTGCATAAAAGACCTGTTGCTGCACAAAAAGGCAAGTGTAAAACCCATTTTCGACACAAATATATTAAAATATTCAGAAAAATAGCTTTCAAAACCTACTTTGAGTTTAAAAAGTTATAAATATGTCAAATGGTAAAAATAGAATTACTTTTTACTATTTACCTCACCGAAGAGCAGCAGTGGTCCATTTTGGTGTGCAAACTTCCGACAGTGATTACGATCGATCCGGGCTACCATTCAGAGTTTCGTCAGTTCCAGGTAAGAGGCGCTTCTTTGTACTTCATTTCAATCCATTTTTTAATATTTTTCCATCATGCATTAGATTTATGTGGCCACTTTTTAAATTTTTAGGGCTCCGCTCATTGGCACGGGTATCGGGCACGGACCGGCACCAATGGGCTTTTATATGCAAAGGGCTCGTGCCAGCTGGCGTGACTGTTCAGGAAACAGGCGCGCCAGCGGTAGAACCTCAATTTTCGCCTAAAAATTCGAGATTTTAATCAATTTGGATGATTTTTGAAGCTCATCAAAGATCTAATTAAGGGCTTTTGACCATGTTGATGCAGGAAACCGGGAAAAATGGTGATTGAGTGGAAAGAGAGGGAGCACGGTGAAGAGGATGAACAAGCATGGAAAATGAAATTTGCATGAATGCCCTCAGGAACTGTGGGCTAAAAAATTTCTTCCTAACACCTTGTTTACGAGCTCAGCCTAAGCTTCTACAGTACTTGATCAATATGTGGGACACAGATGAACAAGTATTCAAGCTGCGGGATCAAGTGTTAGAACTGGAGGTTGCTGACGTGTACTTCATAACTGGACTATCGCGCAGAGGTTCGGTGCCCATATTGACAGGGAGCAGACCGTCTGGTGAGAAAATGGAGCAAGTGATGGCACGAGTGTGCCGAGGGGCACAACTGGGATCCGGAAGTGGAAAGGTGGACATCCATACCATTCCTGATCTGGCACTAAGAGTGGTGCTGCATACCATCACGCGGGCTGCGGGGATGCAGGCACCGCACGAGGCCACAAAGGCCCCAATTTTGTTAGCCTCAGAGTGTATGACTCCTCTATTGTTTGACTGGGCCACAGTAGTGACGATAAACATAAAGAGGCAACTGACCAAATGCAAACAAGCCAAGCTGAAACAGTTTGGCTATGGTTCTATCCTGGTATCGTTCATTCTGGAACGATTACCAATCTTCCAGGGTCAAGGGGCCATAGTAGCTAAGCCGATTCCACGAGAGCTAAGAATGGCTTGCTGGGCAGCACTGATGCCCAGACCTGGAGGGGGCCAACAGATGTCTTGGAGGCCGGAGTTTTTTGGGTGGTTGCGGCGTCAGTTGATCGTAGTGGAAGACTGGCCATATGCCGGTACCGATTTCACTAGTGATCCAAATCTCCCACTGCCGGAGGGAGATGATTGGGACGAGGAGTTGGGTATGACCCCTTCTCTTTTTGATTTTATGTTTTATGATTTTTTGTTAATACATGTTCTTCCTGACACATTTTATATGTATGCAGACGTGGGTCCAGAGAGACCAGTCGGTATGTCTCCTATCGCGCGGAGGACTCTTCCCGCACCTGATCCTTAGGCAGAGGGTGCAGAGGGGGGGGAGTTAATCCAGAATCTCAAGGGCATCACCCGAGGGATCCCAGACTACGCCTGACTGGCGGATGTACCGATGGCGTACCAGCGACACACGGTGGGAGTGCCATAGTCACCTCGACCGAATTCTGAGATGCTTAGTGCGTGCAGTCACTTGTTATCATGAGCACCATGCGAATTAGACTCCTAGAACTTTTATCATGCATATTTTTTGAGAGACGTGTCGTCTCCGGATGTATTAAGACAAACATATATATTTTTTGATTTAATGTGATGCACACTATGCAAACATTTCGATATATATATATATATACATATCTATTTCTGGATAGATCTTTCTTTTTCATGTGATGTTGTTTTTATATGTCATGCGGATATCTAATACAATGTTATCTAATGTATCAGTTGCATAACAAATGACCCAAATGAAAAGTTCACACAATGTATCTAATCACACATTTCATTTTTACGCAAGCTTAAAAGCACACATGGACACACGTATGCAAACTATGCTTGGGAATGAGTTTTATTTTTATGCAAGCTTAAAACACAAACTATGCTTGAAATAAGGAAACAGGCATGCCCCCCAGCATGATGTCTCAATTCGAGGAACATGCCCCCCAAGCTTCAGTCCATTGGAAATGGAGTGAATGTTCAACACAAGATATTTGATCTAGAGTTAACAAAACTCGAATTTAACAGGCTCGTGTTTCATTATTTTAACGAGGTTGACACACTTAAAATAACTATCCTCAAATAGCTTGTTTCATTGTTTTAGGAGCTTGACAGAAGTGGAGGAACTATGCTCCGACAGACTACTCATCATGATGAACAAGAATCCATGGCTTCCAAGAGTCCCGCACTAGGTCGGAGAATGACATCTTGGAAATCAGGACCCAATGCCCCCAGTACAATATGCACGACGGCGTCGTCACTGAGCGCGGGCACGGGGTAGGTAGCCACATAGTTGCCCTGTTGTGGGGCAGATACAACGGGTGGATAAAACCCTGGAGGGGGTGATGGCAGGCCAGTTTCCACATTAGGACCAAAGAACGAAAGCTGATCAATGGTCACGATCCGTCCTTCACGCAGAAAAAAAGCCACACGAAAAAGGGAGGAGACGAGCGCTCCCATGGCATAGGTGTAATCGCGCCCCAGGAGCAGATTAAAATCCAAGGGGACTGGAACGACCATCACATCCATATGGACGGTTTTACCTCCCAAAGTAATAGGTAACCTTGGAAGGATCCCCAATGGTTGACTCGTCCTTCTATTAAAAGTCACCAGATTCTGGGTAACAATAGCAAGTGGCGACGAACCGAAAGCTTGCCAGGTAGTTGAGGATAGAATACTAACAGAGGCGTCCTCGTCTATAATGGTACTGGGTACAACCAGACAAAAAGCCTGTACTGTGATCTCGAAAGGCACGTAGGATGGAAGGCGAAATCCCACAAATCGACTCTAATCAAAGGAACCGACCAAACTACTCGGAGGGGCTACCATCGAACCAAAATGGTCTTCCCCTGGTGTTACGGAAGAAGAAGACGCATCCTCCACGACCTCCATCTCGAAGGCGGGAGGGGTATCCTCCAGAGCCTCCATCGTGGGAGGCAGAGGAGTAGCTTCTTAAGGTACGGGGACAGGAGAATATTTCTCCAAGTCTGAGGAATCTGAAGAAACCAGAAGGAAATGAGGGATGTGAGATCCACTCTCGACATAAAAGACCTGGTGCACTGCAGACGGGGCCAGCTCAACTGATCCCACGACCAATGGTTGGTCAGGGACGGATTCTTGAATTCGAATTTCTGAGGGAGTGGGATGGACTAAAGATGACTCTTGACCAACTGTATCACCAGTAGGTGGAAGACTCAAAGAGAGCTGCTTATAACCAGCTGGGAGGCATGGTGTGGAAACAGCCAGGTTGTCCAACACTCGCTTGGCTTCATCCATATAAGGACAAAGGTGAATGGCATGGTGCCCTTCACACAACTTACAGGGATTGGTGACCTTACCCTGCTTTTTAGGAGCCTTATCAGCACTTGCTGAAGATGTGCCCCCAACCTGACTCCTGGAAGCCAAAGGCAGCGGCGGGCAACCGTCGTACCATGCTTCAAGCACCTTGGGAATGTCAGGGCAGTCTCGAAGGAGATGGTATCCCGTGCACAACATACAAGGGAACTTGACTTTCCGTGGAGGGTTGGAAGGTCTATCAAGAGGAGATATTTCAGAAATAGTGGCTGCACTTTTAGCCTCTCGCTTATCAGACTTCTTCTTCTTTGTCTTCTTCTTCTTCTTCTCAGCCACCTAATTACTTGAATCCAGACTTTCACCAGGCGAAGTAGAAGAGGAGGATGCAGAAATAGGCGAAGAAGGGGAGAGGTCCACCTTGGAATCAACATGATGTTGTTTAGGTGGAGGAACTGATTGAACAGTAGTGGAGACATTCGGGACCATAGAGGTTGAAAACAACCAAACAGGCAACCCAACAGTTAACCCAGGAAGGGACAACGTTGCCATGTAAGGAGCACCAACATTCCCAAAAGGAGGAAAATGACTAGGATTCCCTTCTGAGGGGATTCCTTGGTTGGTAAACTCTGAAAAAGTTTCCATCAAAACTCAAAACCACACACGGGCTGAAAAAGAGTCAAGACACACAATCAAACGGCCAACAAGCAGAATCTAACAGGGCGTGTAATCGTGGGTGATTAATTTTTTACCACATTGAAAAATAAGAAACTTTACCATTTCATGTTTTAAGAGTCGAGAAATGGTTGAAATGGTGACTCTATCTCTTTCAGATTTGACACAAGCATGAAAGGATAAGCGCTTGGTGATCCTTTCAAATTTAGGGAGTCAGATAGGATCAAAATGAATGCTCAGGGATACTAGGCAAAAGGGTGTACCAAATAACCGTGAACTGCAATATACACCTTGGTTTCAATAATGAAAGAGAAATCAACCAAGGACTTTCCGTACGTGCAGGAAATCTCCCCGAATGCTATGTCCGGTGTATCACGGGTATAGGGAGGCAGACTCTGCTTCCTATGGATAAAGGATTGAAACCTAGAGGGGTCTCCCTTTATATACGCGACGATACGAGGAGCACAAGTCCGTACTAGCGCTGTCTAAAGCCAAAAGGCGAACGATAGCTACTAGGTTTAAAGACGCCGGAACACGTCTCTAGCCTAGACCTCTAAATGTGTTTCATTAGATTTCAATGCTGCCTTAGTGTAAATTGAGTGAATTTTAAAGTTGATCTTCAATTACATTTCATTTTTCAGGCCCTAACGAATGTGTTGTTTCAAAAATCTCCTAAATGCAAAACTACATGCCACAGTACACCATTTCATTCGATGAAAACTAGCTACAGAAGAGTTGACAGTTTTTTACACAAACAAAATGATCAGAAGACAATCAGTGATATCTCTAATGCAACTAATGAAATAAAAAACTTTTCATTCAAATCACTAAATACTAGTAAAATCGAAAAGATTTCAATTTTCACTAATCAACCAAAAGAAAAAGAGATATTTTTTTTTATTTTCAATGTTTGATAGCTAGATGAACTAAACAAACCGAAAACAAATAAGAAGCAATTCGAGAAATGATATTAAGAGAGCAAAACAAACAAATTTTACTCAATGACACAAACAATCAGATCTCAAATCGACAAAAAGTCTCTCAAAACCAAGAAAAGTCCCAGAGACACCAATGAGCTGTGTGATCTAGGCCCAAAATGAAGCAAAGCGAAATGCGAATGAAAACGGAATCAGTCACTCAAAAACGCAACAATATGATAGACAACTGTCAAACGAATGCAAGGAAGCAATCCCAAAGTCGACTGAACGAACGAAAACCCAAAACTCCCAAGGGAGGCTCGACTTCACAAAGGCACCTAGATGCCCTAGGGCTCGTATGCAAAATCAAAAGAAATAGGAAAACAACCAAAGGAAGGAGGTTCCAACCAATCAAACCAGGCTCCAGTACACTCAAACAACCGAAAAAACAAGATCAAAATCACAAGTCAGCCTTAGAAAGCTTGAAACACAGCAAACCCTAATAGCTCACAGGATTGGCACGACTGTGAGCTTGAAATTAGCGCCATAAAGGCAACGGCGCAAGTGATACACAGGCAACCTGCGCCAATGGGCGCGACTGTCACGCTAAAAAGCGCGCCAGCCAAGTTTACTATGGAAAAAATAAAAACAAGCAATCTTAGACACAGACAAGTGATGACAAGGCTAAAACAAAGCCAAAAATAGGAAAATCCAGTCCAAAGAGTTGACCAAGCAAGCAAGACCAAGAAGTTGACCGGAAAGAGAAAACAAAACTCCAATTTGTTCAGTTCGTAAACCAAACCGGAGATTGACTGAAGCAGCGTTGATCTACTCCGCTAATGCAGAGCAAAAGCGTTTCGAAGGCTATCTGGTTGTGCTTCAAACCCTGTCTATAGTTTACAAATCAAACAACAAGCTAAGTCCCCAGTGGAGTCGCCAAATTGTTGAGGAGGTAAATCCCCTCTACGGACAGAGGCGATCCCTACTAGCCCAGATCGGGTGTAGCAACAATCAAACACGCTACAGTGCAGGTTCATAATCGTAAATAAACCAACTTGCAAGGAAGGCTTACCTGGAATCCAACGCTGTCGTTTGTAGAAGAGGTGGTGCTCCCGTTCCTTTTCCCTGGCAGATCACAATCCTCACGATCTCCATGTTCAGACACCTGCACATGCAAGAAACAACACAAACGCAAGCATAAAATCTAGTACATACAACTATATGTCAGTCGAAGAGGACATAACTCATGAACATGATCAAGAACAAGAGTGGAACCATAACCGATAGTCGCTTATCATTAAAGAGTCAAAAGAAGAATACAACCATAGCTTCGACGCAGCACTCTCCTTTAGCAGGTCGTCAGCTCAACATGTCTCGATAAAGCCTGTTAGGGATGGGACAAGCCTCTCTCTCCGGATACTTGGCAATAGTCTCCTTGCTTGGATTTAGCCTTAAGGGAATCAAGAAGGCCCTTGGGAACTTGGAGATTCTGCAACTTTTTGGAACTAGCTTGCAATGGAAATGGGCAAGATTTTATAGAAGGAGGAAGGGGAGTTGGGATCCCTATAATTATGGGATTGGCCCTATCATCAAGGAAGCTTCCATGAGAGGTGGCAAACCACTTCCTCTCTATGGAAATCCGTAGCCAAACCTCCCAAATCAAGATAGAAATCAGTCCAGGAATTTGTTAGGATGAAACTTCTGCCTTTTATTTTTTAAAAACACCTCTTAATATGGTTGGCGCGGGTGCGGCTCTATGACAGAGCGCCAATTGGCGCGCCCTCTTTGGAGGATTTTCCCCCTTGGCGCGAGGGCTGAACTATGGAACCGCGCCAATGGAAAAAGAGCTATTTTTAGGGTTTTTTGCAGGGAGATGTCTTCAGGGCAATTAAAGCTCATCTTCAGAGGGATGCAATGAAAGTATTTTCAAGTCTTAACTCTGCCCACAGGTCACGGAATGAGCCCTCCAATGTGCGGGATGGGGATTGTAGGGACGGTGACAAATTGCTGTGTAACAATCCCTAAAGGGCCATGGTGGGTTATTGCGACTATTTATCTTCAAGTGGAATGCCCACCAACAGGCTTTCTGGGTTGGTCCTAACTAGTGGTACGCACCCATTGAGGAGGAAATCTATTTTATTACTAGAATATCGAGGAGAGGGCAGGATTTTCCCTCGTTCCCATAGGTCCCCATCAGCTATGCAGCAGGGATTCAGTTAGTGTACTCACATAGATACATTAGCGCCGATATACTGTCTCCTGTAGATTTTTAGGTGTCTGGTGGTCAGTTATAGATTGCTTCATTTGGTGGAGAGGAGGTGAAGTGCCTCTCACAACTGATTTCAACCATTGCACACCATGTCGGTGACGGACAATGCATTAGTTTCCCACTTTTATTTTATGTTTATTCTTTATTACAAGCGCCACGACTTATGAGGTGGTCTGCGATTTTTTTATGGCAGTTCTGTAAAGCTTTAGATAGATGTCATGCTCAGGAAAAAGGGAGGGTGAACTTCCATTTTTCTTCAAATCTAAATTGTTTATTTTTTGAGAGGTTTCCAGAGACGAGGCCTAATTTTGTACGGCAGCCTCGTAGGTCGATGCTGCATGTACGGATATAGATGTGGGGAGAGAAGATACCCAAGAGGGGCGAGTCAGAATTTTCCGTGAGGATATCACATGATGCACTAGAGTTGCTAGCAAGTGTTGATGATCATGCCTTCGTTCTGGTCCCCTGTCCATATGTTGGTTTGGATTGGCAAGGGTGTGCCAACATCCTCTTCACAGATGATGAGTCGCTGAATGATAGAGGTAATATTAGTGTTTTCTTTAAATTTAGTCTAACATGTTCTTTAACTTGTTTTTATTAAAAAATTTAATGAAATTATCTAATTATTATTGTGTACTTATATATATATATATATATATATTGTAGGCATTAGGTCATTTGATGGCGAGGATATGCCACCACCACCAAACGATGTAGGTGTGGATCCTGATGATGATCAAGAGATGGTAGATGCTAAGGATCATACCAGTGTAGACATACCTAGTACTCATGTTGCGCAGGTACTGGATGGTGTGAGGCATAGGCCTGACACTATATTTAGGATGGAGTTGGGTGACCAACTCTGTGGACTACTTGTGGAGAAGGGAGTCAGGGTGACCATTATGAGAAAGATACATGTCGATGATAGGTTGATAGTGATGTGGAGAGGCATGTCACAAGATATGTTGACCCTAATGCGGTATGTCGTAGGAGCTACCAGCTTGGTGGCGCGGTTGAGAAGGGCCCTTTGGTGTAGGCATGGTCGAGACGCAGTACGTCAACAGTCGAGCAAAAATGCATCATCTGATGATCACGATCAGGGGAGTCATCATCATTCACCTCGCACCGTATATTAGAAGCCTGCAGCATCAACCAGCAGTCATGATCATCAGCAGGCTGGACCATCCACGTTGAGTCAACCTTCTTAGCCTAAAACATCCAACATTCTGATCATGAGCAGGTTGGACCATCCACGTAGAGTCATCATGATCAGCAGCCTGCAGCATCCAACATTACTCATGATCATGAGCAGGTTGGACCATCCATGTCAGGTCATCATGAGCAGGCAGTTGATCCTGATCAGCATGAGGCACCACCAGATCAGTAGGCATGTGATGATCGACATCTATCTAAGCTTGTTGAGGATGCACCATTTATTTAGTAGGCTCGACTAGTACTACTATTGATGATGTACCGTAAGCTGATATTTGACATTTATATTACAGTTGTATATTTTTGACATTATACAGTTATATATATGGTCCATGTATTTTATGTTCATGTTGCACTTGTACTTAATTTACATGTTGGTGATCATCATGATGTGTATATTGTTAGGTCATGTTAGATATGTTCATTTAATGTGCAGCTTGCAGATAAATGTGTATGTCATAGCAGTTATTTGACATGAGATGTATATTTGATGTTTGTGTTGTAATGATGTTATACAATGCTTGTGTTTTGTTAGATGATCATGATCATGATGATTAGATGATGTTATTGAATTTGAATGTTTTTTTTAGTCAAATATGATGTTTGTACGATGGTTATCATGATCTTGATGTTTATTTTTAATATTAAATCATGGTATTTATTAAATATTATTTCGTGATTGTAATTGAAATTTTAATTTTAATTGTATGTAAAATTGTAAAATTGTATTTGTATTTGTAATTGTAATTTTAATTGTAATTGTATGTGAAATTGTAAAATTGTAACTGTAATTGTAATTTTAATTGTAATTGTATGTAAAATATTTGTAAAATTTTAATTGTATTAATGTGAAATGATTGTAATTGTAATTTTAATTGCAATTGTATATATATGTAAAATTGTAAAATTGTAATTGTAATTATAAATTTTATGTAAAATTCTAAAATTTTAATTGTAATTGTATGTAAAATTCTAAAATTGTAATTGTAATTGTAATTGGAATTGGAATTGGAATTGTAATTGTATGTAAAATATTTGTAAAATTTTAATTGTGTTGATGTGAAATGATTGTAATTGTAAAACTATAATTGTATATAAAATCTAAAATTCTAATTCTAATTCTAATTCTAATTCTAATTTTAATTGTAATTGTATGTAAAATATTTGTAAAATTTTAATTGTATTAATGTGAAAGGATTTTATTAAAATTTTAAATTTTTTAAATTGTAAATAATTTTAAAATCATTAAATCTAGAATAATATAAATTTTTGTAACATAATAAAGTTTAGAAAATAATGCAAATAAATTCACGTACTTTAGAATTATCATTATTTTATTATGATCTTACATACAAAAAAAAATAAAAATTAACTTGATACATTACGCCATTGTTTTCGAGATCAACATAATTGAAAATTATCAATTGAAATGATTTTAACATTAACACAATGCAAATTACCAAGTAATTCAAAAAACATATTATAATGTTTTGAAAAAAAGAGTCTTAGTTATTGGGTAATTAAGACCTCTTCTTTATAAAAACCCATCTTAAAAAATATAAATGATGAAATAACACGTACCATATCACTCTTGGTTCACATGATCACCCTCATTATCTTCCAGCTCGCTTGGCATGATAACACTATTTTTCTCAAAATTATTTTTTGATCTAGGGTCATGTCTCAATACGAACCACCAATCCCTATCCAACACATATGGGTAAAAAAAACACCTAGTTGCAGTGTTTGGGGAAAACATAGGGCTCCTTAGCTTCATCCCACATCTTCTTAGAGTTGATACATATCAGCCTACTATCGCGATCTTCCTTTACATTATTCTGATCAAAGGTGTCCCATGACTTGCACCTAAAAATAACACATTGGAAAGAAGGGAAATCCACTTAAAAGATATCTTGTATCTTTATGAAATAATCTAATGTCCCTCGTACTAGGTTTTGATCACAGTGGCTAGATCGGCTAGATTGATCGAAGTCGACTTCCACTCCACAGTCTTATGTTATGTGTCCATCATCAGTATTTTTTTTTTCGAAAATGGTGTCCATATGGCCACATAGATGGGAACAAATGAACCTATAAAAAAATTTAAAAAATCATAGTGTCATGTCTCTTATAATAACCCAACGATTAAAATATGAAATATAGATGTAATTACATTTGAAAGGCACATTATTAAGTTTCAAATGTACATAATTAAATAGATTATTACCGAGTGGGTGCACCTAATCCCTACATTTAGTGCATCCTCTTCAGCACGCGGGTAACGACCGGTTGCACCGTATTTCTCTTTTACTTGGTCAGAAACCCAACTGTTGGGCTATATTTTTGGCATATTTTCTTTTAAATGATCGGGATAAGGTGCACTTCTACCATTCAACCATCTGAATTCTTTCATGTCACTATCCCATTTCATCCTCTTTTGTTCGTACAATGTGGCCCATGGTTGTGTCACTTCTGAATTGTAAAGAAGGAATTTATTGATTGCTTCAATTTATGCATTCGCTGATGAAATCAAACCGACATATAGAACATATGAGATCAAAATATACATTACATCAAAGTTCAACATGAATATTTACTTTTTATAAATTGGAAAAATTATAAGTCGCTTACTCTTTATCAAGCGCAATTTTCCATTGATTTGGAGAAACTCCCCTTCTCTTTTGTCTTCATCCCTTTCATCGTCCCAAATCTCTGCACCTGGTCTATTTTCTATCTGCTTGATATACCCACTGGAATAATAGAAAGACTTATACGATATGTACACCTCTTCCATAGACCCCTCGGGTTTTTCCCTTTGTCGAACAAAACGTTTCAATTTATTCATGTACCTCTCTAAGAAGAACATACAACGCCAATAAACCACTCCAACTAATTAAACCTCATCTACTAGGTGGATTAGAAGATGAACCTGCAAGTCCATGAAACTAGTTGGCAATTCCTTCTCAAACATACAAACAATCTCAACTATTTCTTGACGCCAACGTGGAATGTTAGCCACATGAATCTCTTTTGACTTGATCCAACGTAAAAATTTAGATAATTTAGATATGGCACATCTTAATTCTTGGGGGAATTCATGTTTCACACACCCATGCAAGAATAAAGGATAATGACATTGTAAAGTTATAAACACATGCAATAATATACAAAATTAGTTATGTTTTATGATCCCTACATGGGATAAAATTTATTAATACAAAAATAAATAATATAATTCTTTTAAATAGTATACGTACTCTTAGAAGATTCAAATGGTCATGCAATTTCAACCTCGACAAATGGTCATCCACAGTGAAGCAACACCATATTGAAGACCCGTATGAAGATGGCACCCTCACACCCATTATAACTTCCTTTGCCAAAGAAATATCATCTTTTTTTTTAAATCCCAGGGACATCACCTTCTTTGAAATACCATGAATTAGAGGGACCAGTGCCTACCTATGATCATGTACTTTCTAATCGTCGTTGCCAATGTTTCTTTTTTATTTTTGAAGTAATAAGATCTTTCCTAAGATCCAATGTGTCACTTTGTTTCGATGATATGTGCCTCCATAAATAAGATGAAACACTTTTAGATATATGCATGAGATCTAATAAGTCGGTAATCTTAAGATGCTCCCACTATGGGAGGTTATAAGAGATATATTTCCTTTTCATCCCAATGGTAAATTTCTCAACATAGGTGTCGAAGAATTCTGGATCATCGAACATAGGCTCCCCATTTGAATCGAACATTTCTATGAACTCCTTCTCCTTATCCTGCTCTCTCTCATATGCTCTAAGCCATTCAGCTGGTGTCGTTATTGGAGGCCTTTGTGTTCTCTCTCATTTACCATTGAAAGAGGATGCTGCTCTTCTTTAAGGGTGCTCTTCTGGGAGGAATACCCTGGAGCAGTCATACAATGACTTTCATAGGTCATTGGACCATCTAGATTTCAGAGAAGGTTCACAACATTTACATCCAAAATACCCTTTTGTTACAAGACCTGCGAGATTATCGTATAAAATTTATATGCATGGCACATTAAATAATATCATGAAGATCAGAACAATTACAATGAATTAAATAACTAATATGTGAAATAATATTGTTACGTATATAAACAAATCAATAAACATGTAATTTACCAAAGCAAACTCTTAAGCCAAGATAATCATGTGTCGTGTAAGCACATATGCCATACAACGTAAAACTCCTCTTTGCTGTGATGGGTTTTGATACATCTTATATATTTATCCCATCCCATAATTCCTTCAATTCATCTAACAATGGTTGTAAGTAGACATCTATATTCTTCACTAGTCTTCTACTAGGGACTATGACAATCAACATAAGATATTCATTCTTCACGGACAACCATGGGGGGATATTTTTATTAATCACTAATACAAGCCAAATAGAATATTTGGTGTTCTAGAGGGAATATGGGTTAACTCCATCCATGGATATGTTGAGTCATAGACTTCGTACTTCATCCTTGAATTTTTTGGGCCATGTATCCTCTATATGCTTCATGGCTATTGAATCTGTTGGAATTCGCATAACTCCCAACTCACTTCTTTGTAACGAATGCCATCCTTGCAACATAGCTAATTCTTTGCAATGAAGGATCCTTTGAATCCTTGGGATTATGGGCATGTGCCTCAATATCTTTGAAGGAGGACCACGTGATTTACCCTTCTTTTTTTATTTATCATACCTATCATGCCCACATTTCAGACATATCTCTTTGTCTGCATATTCTCCTCTATATAGAATACAATCATTTGGACATGCATGATATGATATGTACTCAACACCCAACATTTTCAACAATTTATTTGACTCTTCGCAGCTACCGGGAAAGACATTATCACTCGGAAGAACCTTATCATTGAATAACCTGTAGTTGGTGATCATGAAAAATATTAAATGTACATTAATGCCTATATAATTATTAACGTTCATAAAATTGATCATTTGTAATGTTCATTGTGTGATTATATTTATCAAAATATAAGGGAGGACTTTATGGTTATAACTTACCTCAAAATTTCTGAGAAACATGCTTTCAACAAGCCAATATTTGCTTTCAAGTTGTACAGTAACATCGTTCTCCCCAACTGGGTAGACTTTGACTAACTACCAGGTCCAAGGATAGGGAAGCAAGTTTAAAGCTTTCGAAAAAGGTGTCAGCAATATAAGCATCATCCCCTAGCTGATCATCGTTCTAGAATGCATCTAACAAAATTTTCTCCATGGAAGTCGTATCCCTTAAGTAATTATCCATACCAACCTCTATTTGATATCCTCCATTTCCATCTTGTGAAGAACTACTATTGTTGTAGTCATTCCTAATTAGTGAATTTTGACATAGTGAGAATTTAAAAGGTGTTTGATTCAACCATTCTTGGTATCATTCCTATCCGATTTTTTCTCTTAATTTAGCCTTCCCTCGATTTGACATTGTTGTGGGGTGAAATGGAAGATGGTAGGTAGGTCATTCATCATCACTAGAATCCTAATAATTTAAAAATATATATTTGAACATGATTAGTACAAAATCTATGATATCAATTAGTAAGCATGTTGGCAATGGATGATTAATTGGTTTGACGTTGAAAAAATTACATTAATATACCAAAAAATTATTATTACATCATTGTCCCAGGATTGTGGCTAGAAGATGCAATATTGTTACAATTGGCAGGGTGGAGCGGCTGTCCATTTTCATCTACCAAATACGCCTTGCGGTATGTTGCTCCTGATAAGATATTCCGACGTTTTGGAGTTGTTTGAATATTTTGTGCATCTGAACTCGATTCTGAATTATCTGCATGAACCTAAAATTTTGTATACATTAGTTATAAATTTTATTAAGCTGATTGAAATGGATAAAAAACATAAATTTAGTTAGATAATGAAAATATAAATAAAATCTAAAGTAAATATTATGTCTCGAGATGGATAGGGAGAACTCCATGATGGAGTTTGAGAAATATTATGGAATGAGCTGGATTTTGAATAATTTTCCATTTGATATAATTATGATATTTTCTCCCTGAATTTGAGAAAAATCAATAATAAATTTTGGTGTACACACCTAAAAGTAATTTCGGTGGCTTAAAAATGGAATTATTGTTATTGGTGCTAATGTACAGATAACCGGACTGGTGCATTTTAGTTACTATGCACCAGTGCGGTATTATTAATTGACGCACCAGAGCCAAATAGTTGCAAATAAAAAAATCGAAACTATATTTTTTTAAAGTGAAAAAAAAAGAGGTAAATTGAAAAATGGGCGACAAAATATTTTCAAAAATATAATTCCGTAAAACAATTCTTTAAATAGTAAACACTCTTCATTATTTCATTATTTTTGCAAAACTTTTCAGGGAGAGATTTGCATGAGACATACTTAGAGGAGCAAGAGAGCACGAGAGCACTGTGGAGTAACGAAATAATTTTGAACACAACTATTCAGAAAATCAGAATTCCAATCCCTTTGGTGATTCAAACCCCTGTAGCATAGATTTTCAAACGAGGTGACTAAATTTTATTATTTTTTTTTTACATTTTCTGCAGTATTTTTTATGCAGTAAATAAAAAATTTAAATTTACTGATCATTTTCAGAAAAATTTAATAATAATAATAAATAAATAAAATAAAATAAAAATAGAAGTAAAATAAATATAAATAAAAATTAAATAAATAAAAATAAATAAATAAATAAAAATTTAAAAAATTCCATTTTACACTGGGCGTTTTATTCTTTTCCTTTCTGCCCTTGCTTCTTCCTATTTCTGTGATTTTAGAATTAGGGATTTTTATTTTAGATTTATAGGGTTCGTATTGCTATATATATAAGCTTATGACATCTAACCCACGGGACGACTTGCATATTCGGATCCCAATCCATGTCGACCCTTGCGTGAATTTTTAAAAAACTAAATTTTTTTTAACTGGTGTGCCCTATGTAGGCTAGCACACTGGTGCGTTGTCTTATCACAGTGCACCACACAATTAATTTTTGATAAAAAAAAAAATTAAAAACATATTTTTTTTAATCTGTGCGCCATATGTAAAATAGGGCACTGATGCGCTATTTCATTATAGTGCATTGTGCACATACTGTTTAGTAAAAAAAAATCATTTTATCTGTGTTAATCAGTGCACCGTTTAACATATAACACAGCGGGTCCCCTTGTTGACAAAGAGCACCGTATGGTTTCCCCTGTTTTCGCAATGCGTTTATAAGAATAGGTCGCACTGCCCCCTCCACAACACCATATGCTACAAAAACTAACACTAGAGGATTTTTATTAATTTTTCTATGTTAATCGGTGCACTGGTTAACATATAACTCACCAATGCTCCTTGTTGATATAGAGAACTGTACGATGTTTTATACTATTTTGGTGGTGTGTTTCTAAGAACACGACGCATCGACGTTGGTGCGTACATTATTAAAGGCACACTGGTTTCTTGATATTTTTTTTTACTGGAAAAGTTTATGATTTATTTATAAAATTTATTAATGAATGGTATGGTATATGTTTCATATTGATAAAGAAATGGCTGACAAGAGATCAAGTTACAAAAATACTGATAGCACATCAAGAAAATCCAAAAAGGAAAGTTCTTTGTAAATTCTTTACAAAAAAATATTATTTTTTAACTATATGTAAGTTTAACTAATATGTATTGTTTACTGTGTATTATGCGCAGCCACAAAATGACGAAGCTCGATAAGATTATTTCTAATCTAGGAGGAGAAGAGTGTAAAAGTTTGATGGAAAAATTGCAAAATGATGAATCGGGTGAATGAAAAAATACTATCGATCCAATATGAGTCTCTTTTTTTAATTTTCATTAATAATATACTTAAAATTATTAGATAACATGTTACAAACAATCTATTAATTAACATATGTTTAAGAATTCTACAGGGACCAACAACTTAGAAAATGAATATCTTTCTAAGAAAAGAAAAAAATAGAACATGAAAATGAAAATGAATTGATCCTTAGCTCAACTGGAGTGGTGATGGAGGTTAACGAAAGGGGGAAAAACTTTTACAAAAGTTTGAGGGATCTAGTGGAATGAATGTATAGACGTTCTTTCCACTTAAAATACAAAAGTCAATCCAATGATTCCAAGAACCAAATTTTATATAAACTACAGGAAGAGTTTTGAGAGAATTGGTCAATGAAACATGTTAGACTTTTAATAGAAAAAACGTACAACAACTAAAAAGAAGTAATGAAAAAGTAATATTCCTTTAAATGTTTTTCTAAAATTATATGTATATATTACTAGAAATCAATCATTATAAATATCACTTTTTTTATATTTATTTTTCATATATCAATATAAAAATTAAATAGTTTATCTTCATATTACATTTTCAGGAAGATTATGAAAATCTCAAAAGATGAATGAAATGATATCAGAAATATGCCAGTAGGAATGTCCAAAAAGGTGTACAAGGAGATGGTCAAAGAAATTGACATAATTGCATCACACGAGGAGCCATATCAACAACAACGTGCTTCAAATGTAATATGTAATCATTGAATTTTTCGATTAGGTACAATAAATAAATAATTTAGCATTAAATATTAATTTTCAAGTATTTTCTTGTAGAAAAGAAAAGAAAATGGAACCCATTTAGTACATAAAGGAGGATGGCAAGGAAGAAAAGGGTTGATATCTAAGTTTGTGAGTAATTGTTACTTCCTTATAACAACTTAACTAGATTTAATTTTTGTATATTTTAAGTTTATTCACAACAATCATCATTGAATGTCTTCAAACGTGTAATAACATACAAAGAAGAACCATCAGACGAATTGATTGACATTGGGTTAAATATGGGTTGTCAGTATATGTTGGCATATCATAAATTAATTGTGAAATTTGTAAGCATATATCAATCTTGTTTTACTTAGCTCCGTCTATAATTAATAAAGCAACAAATTCTTTTATATCAAATATATGATTTGTTATGGGGTATAAAACTTGCAGGAAAAAAAGTATGGAACTGCGCCAACAGATGAAATCTTGAAAGATGGCATGAAATTTGGTTTTGAAAGAATGTGTATACTTCATAAGTCAGTTGTTACTATCGTGCGTCATTTATTTTCAATTTACATTGATGTATATTATTTAATATTGCAATTTTCATTATTCTTACCAATATATATACACTCATTATAGTTTATTTTTATGTTTGTAGATGGAAGGTGAAGAAGAAGAAAAATTCAACACCGTGAACAAAACATTCCTCAAAATAACCAAAGTAATGGAAGTAGCTCAAGTAGTGACAATAGTTCAAGCGAAGAATGATGATCATTATGTTTGGATATAAAAGCAAGGCGTTGTATTTTTTGAAATATTTGTCTGTGAAATTAGACATGTTGTTTAATGTAATGGAAATACTGTCCCAATTGAAAGACAAAGGGATACCAATAATTGTCCCATTTTGTATGACAAAGTGTATTATTCATATATATATATATATAATAAAATTTATTCTAGTGCATTCTCCATTGTCGCTGTGAAATGTAACACCACTGGTTAAATATATGGATGATTAAATATTATAATGAAGATATGTGAAATCCGATGATATGATATAAAAAATTAATCCAAACATCACATTCAAATGCATTAATAAAAATTTAATTGATATGAATATTGTTATAAGATATGTGTCGTATTTTGATGAATAATGAATTTAAAAAAGAACACAATAATTATGATATGATATAGCAAATTAATCCAAACATCAGATTCAATAAAAATTTAATTGATACGAATACTATTATAAGATATGTGTCGACTCTTAATGAATAATGAATTTTAAAAAATCACAATAATTGCACTATCACATGTCGATGTTACTAAAAAATACAAAATGAACACCAGTGCGTGTCAATTACTATTTACTAGTGTGTTTGTATGATAATATGCAAGGGTGCATTTCTAAAACTTATGGGCACCACACAAATACCAATACCAATTATAACTCTATGTGCATTTGTGAGATACTGCACACCGGTGAATTTATGTGAGACTGCTCACTGGTGCGTTTCTACAACCTATGGGAACCACACACATACCAATATGAATTAGAACTATCAGTGCATTTGTGTGATACTGCGCACCGGTGCATTTCTATAATACTACGAGCCAGTGCATTGATACGAGCTATGGGCATCGCACAAATCTCAATACCCAATTAGAATGGCCTGGTGCATTGTATCACAGGTCTACAATGTGCCCGGTGCATTTTTAGAACTTTGCAACCCGATGCATGCACCTTCAACCGCCTTGGGGTGACTGTCTAGATGACACGCACCGGGACGTTTCTAAATGTCCTGGGGTGTCCTTTATTTTTTTTCATCCCAGTGCTTGGTAGGTTTGCAGTACTGGTGCGTTCACTCTAAAACACACTGGTGCATTGACACCTGATTAGCACACCGATGAGAAAAAAATCCGTAATAACCTTCGATCTCCTAGTTTTCTTTAGTTGTGTTGAAATTCTGGTAGAAGCTCTACCAAACCACCGTTACCGAAAACAGATGTTGTAGAAAATATTTTTTTGACAATTTTGGCCAATTTTATAACACTAAAAACCCCCGTTATAACCTCAGCTAGAGGGTCTTTTCCTTGTATTACATAACCCACCATCAACAACCAAACATATCAGGACAACATTCTCCATGGGGCTAAATAGTAATGATCATCATCCTTGATCCAATTCATGGACCCATCCCTTCTTATCTGTATAAGTTGAGAGTATGTCTGAGGTACAAATTGATGAGCCATCAGAAAGTGGTCATTGTTGCAGTATAGGGTACCCAACAACAAAAGAATATCATTATCTTTAAAACTTAAAAAAAATCATTCCACAGTCATGTCAAGCAACAAGAAGATTCATATCCAGATGTGTTGCAAGGATCCAGAAGCAATCATGGTCTCTATGAAATATTTTAACACCTCTACTATACTTGGATACATCTCAAACTCATGTACTTTTATCTTCTAAGTTTTAACTATAATGTCATGGCGTGGATGGAACATCATGAGACATATAGTTCAAATTCCCTCTTAAAAGTTAAAATATCCAACTTCCCAGGCCTTGGTACCTGAGAACAAAATAAACTAACTTCTCACAAATGAATTATCTACAAAATTTTCACGTGCCCTCCTAAAGTATTCAACTTCCCAGGCCTTGATCTCTGAGAACAAAACAAACTTTTCACAAATGAATTATCTACAAAATTTTCACATGCCCTCTTAAATTATCCAACTTTCCAGGCCTTGGTATCCAAGAACAAAACAAACTAACTTTTCACAAATGAATTACATACAAACTGAGATGCTACTCAAGAAAGAGTTAAAAAAAAAAATTATTATATAGCTAATGAAATAGACATAACTTCACCAATCAATTGAATCTACATGTTATTCAATCTATTTGGTGATCATCTGCTCCTGACAGAATCAATCGCAATTGGGATGAAAAGCAGCAGCCTCTCTAAAAATATCCACTCCACGGTCATAAAATTCAAATACTTATAAGAAGTTCATGAAAACCCTAGAAATACTTCCCCTCTTATAAACAACATGGGAACATTGATATGCTCAGTCCCCAGTAATCTCTATAACTCATGGTGATACTCGAAATGCAGGGACACATCCCTTTCATCCACAAAAATCCAGAAACCCTGAAGAATTAACCTAACATAACAACAATCCTCATAGGCCTTCCTGATTGCCCTCAAAATGGTAAAATACAAAACCACCCTGTATTCACCTCCAGAACACATATTTCATTAAATTTTGAATTATACACTCGATCTAGAATGTGGAACTTCAACTATATTGAATTTTTGAAATGAGGAATTAGAAACTCTCTTAGTTCACTACAAGTTATAACTCTAATTAGATTGATTCCTTCCTTTTTCTATTTTCCTAATTTTCAATCTATTTGTTTGTGGGCCATATCTAATTTTATATTGAGTCTTCATAATATAATGTTTACAAATTTAATGAAATGTGTGTTCCAAGGGGAGCCCTCAGCTTCCTGAAACCCTGGTTTTTGAAATCTAGTGTTCTGGAGGTTGCTGGTAAAATCAATGGGGGTTTGTTAATAGGCCTCAGAAAAAAGGTACACTGAAGACTGCTACTACACACAGAGATGGGAGTATCAGGCTCATTGATAGTCTTAATAGTTCCAGAAATCGAAACCGCCAAACAGGGCGAAAATTCGTCAAGCGACCCGGTTCAAAATTTTGCTTATATGTGAGTTTTGGCCCCAAATTAGATAACGTTCCTGGTGGCTGGACAGATGGAAAGATTCTATTTGTGGGAGAGCTAAAAAAATTTCAAAATATTATTGGTTGGAAGGGTGAAATATAAAGCTTCTCATTGGTTGGGGTAAACAGTGTTTTCCCAGCACAAGCCAGAAAACAAAATGCCTTTCAATGTGGTTAACTGATATTATCGTCAATATCCACATCATTTTCTCTAGAAATATTCAAAACTTCTAAATAAATTCCTAAAAATATCTCACTAAATTTGATTAAGCTAATGTAATTATAATAGGAGCACAACCCAATTTTTATTTATCATATTCATTAAATTTGAAAACAATCACCGAAGGAAAGTGTAACGAGTGGGAAAATTTCTCGCATAAAAAAGAGTGATGAAAGGATTTTGAAATAGAACTAGCATGATGTAGGTAGTTATTTCACCATAAACCTAACATTATTACATGATTTAGAAAATGTAGGTTCACATAATACATGTAAACCAAACGTTGTTACTTGGTTTGTCTATATGTACTTAGATGGTACACATGTGGAACTATGTCACATTGGTATAAAGGTCATTTAAATTGTTTATATATTATGAATTTACTTTTTTTAATATATTTCATTATAGAAGATAACAAATCTTATTTCTACATATAATTATAAGAAATGTCTTTGAAATGCAAAATTTTAATTCAAAACATTTATAAAAATATTAATATTAAACCTATTAATTATTTTTATAATGATTTTATATAATTAGAATTATAAACAAAATTATTTAATTTATAATTATATATATACAAAATTAATTAATAATATTAATTTTAAATATATATATTAATTATATAATAAATTTATTTATTAAGTAATATGTTCTTTATTGGAGCATGGCATTCCTTAATTAAGTAATATGTTAGATCTAAGACTTTTGTGATCCATAATGTAGATAAATAGAAAATATTTCGGATTAATCACATCATTAGGATTTGGTCAACATTTCGAACCATCTAATGTGATTCATCCTCAAGACAAGGCGAAGAAGGAAAAAGATCTCAATGAATAAATAGTAAGGATGCATCATTGCCCGGAGTTAGCTGTTAAAACTAGTTGTTAAAAACTAGACGTTATTTAGTTAATTAGTTAGAAAATTAAAAGTTTTTTAATTAATTTAATTAATTAGTTAGAAAATTAAAAGTTTTTAATTATTTAAAAATATAATAATTTAGGAGAAAGGGTTAAATTATAAAAACCCATAAGGGGGGAAGGGGTAGCTTATAGTACAAAACATATATATATATATATATATATAATTTGTTTCCATATGTCGGGGACTAGGCTGATCGGGCGGAAGCGATCGGGGGTAGCGGTCTGAAGGGAGATCAGGAACGATCTCAGATCTAGCGCCAGCACACTAGCGAAAAGCCCAGATCTCCTCCAAGATCTGCGGCAACGAGGCATCAAGCTGGCTCAGAATGTCGGACGGCCGGGGGCCCCTGGAGCCCCCACTTTCAAGCAGGTTATCATAGACAAGGGTAAGAAGAAGGTTGAGGGTATGAAGATTCCTGGTTCTTCAGCTACTGGAAATCGCACCAGCACTGATGAGCTGCTCTCAAGCGGCCGCACAGAGGACGTGATGGACGGCTCAGCCAGAAAAGACGAAATAAGCTTGGAACAACCCTCGCCAGGGGTAGATCCACAGAGGAAAGCAGCAGATCTGAGTAATGCTGCACACCAAGGTCCTGATCTAGGTCGACCTAGAGACTCTGGGGAAAACAGCAGCCAACCAAAGTATCAAGGTCGATGCAAACCAAAGGCTCTCGATAGCCTTAGGGTTATCATCACTGATCCAGATCTGCAAGACTACCAGGATCATATGTCTGTCTATGCGGTTATCTGTAAATTCATGGGTTTTTGGCCCAGTGAAAAAGCTCTCTGTCATTGGATCAAGCAAGTCTGGAAACCACGAGGGGAAGTACAGCTTCACCTGGGGGCCAAAGGTTTCTTCACCGTTGTTTTCACCAATTTAGAGGATAAGGATCGGATCTTTGAAGGAGGCCCTTATTTTTATGCTTCCGCGGGCCTCTACATGCGGCCGTGGAAACCCAACTTTGCGCCCGAACAGGAGACCTTCACTCAAGTGCCAGTCTGGATCAGGCTCTTCTCTCTGCCAATAGACTACTGGAGACCAGCAGCGCTGGAACAGATTGGCAACACCTTGAGTACATTTGTTCGTGCTTCTGAAGGCACTCTTCAAAAAATGTACACGACTTATGCCCGCATCTGCGTGGAAATGGATGTCTCTGGACCTCTGCACGAGGGGCTATGGTTAGAATATAGAGATGAAACCTACTTTCAAACTATTGACTATGAGCATATACCATTCAGATGCCGGAAATTCCATGAGCATGGGCATTTAATCAGAGAATGCCCTCAAAACAAAATGGAGGAAAACCCCAAAGGGAAACCCTCCTCGGTCTCGGATGGGTTCATCCGACCCACAGGCAGGCACCGAGCCAACCGCAGAAATCCTCCTAAAACGGCTGCGCCAAACACTGGCATAACAAATTCCTTTGAAATATTAGGAGAGGAGTCTTAGATGGAAAAGGCAGAACAAATCCCAGAAATGAAGCCAGCAAAGGAGATATACGACCAGACCAACGAAGTCTTTAAATCGGCTGATCTCAGCACAGCAAATTCAGAAGATAAAGATCAGGAAGAGGATGAGGATATGGTCCTCAGTGAACAAGGGACGGAGGACCTAGAATTAGGTGAGATCTTGGAGAAAGAGGGGCTAGATCTCAATTCAATAGTGGAACAGTGGAAACAGAAAGGACTTGAAAAAATACCAGAAGAAGAAATTAATAGGGTTAACCACCTGTTCCTAACCAGACAGGATGCAGCATCAAAAGGAATAAAGCGAGGTCGCGGAGCAACCAAGGGCTTGGGTATCAAATCACAAACCCTACACCACACGCAAGCTAGCAGCCAGTACAAGAAGAAACGAGGAATAAGATCCGACAAAGATGCTCTCTTCGAATTGGGTCAGATGTTAATAAACTCGGGAAAGATGAAAGCCCTTGAGGCTTTCTCCTTCTCATCCTAAACCTTTGGTAATTATGAAAGTCCTCTCATGGAATGCAAGAGGACTGGGAAGCCTCAAGAAACAGAGGCTCCTGAAAAAGAAAATCATGCAAGAAAAACTGGACATGGTCTTCCTCCAGGAAACCAAGTGCACAAATCAGAAACTAGCTGAGATGACAAAACGTCTGGGCAAACCTCTCGAGCATCTAGCTGTGGAAGGAACTGGAATGAGTGGAGGCCTAGCCATTCTCTGGAGCCCGAACGTCTACCATCTCATTAATGCTGAAGCCTCAAAAAACTTTCTGGCCTTGCAAATGCAGATTGTAGGGGAGAAAGGCTCTTTCTTATTTGCCAATATTTACAGCCCTCAGCGTCTGGAAGATAAAATGCTGCTGCTCCGTCATCTAACCAATTTGCATCACAGGCACAGTACCTCCCAGGCCATTTATGGTGGTGATTTTAATATGATAACCTCTCTTGAGGAAAAGAAGGGGGGCACCAGGGCTCTCAGTAACGATGCCCTGGCCTTTAATGCCTTCATTCAAGAAGTCAACTTGGTAGATATCAAACCTCGCAGTGGCTTGTTCACCTGGACCAACAGACAAGGGGGAGACAGGCTTATAGCATCCAGATTGGATCGCTTTCTAGTCTCTGAGAGCCTTCTCCTTGAAGGGATTATCATGAGTTCTGACATCCTCCCTTCCGGGGGATCAGACCACTGGCCCATCTCTCTGCAAGCCTCGATCTCGGGCACCCCCAAGAACAGGCCTTTCCGCTTTGAGAGATTCTAGTTAACTCACAAAGACTTTCTCCACAACATCAAAACCTGGTGGAAAGAACCTCTGCTTATAGAGGGAACGAAAATGTTCAAATTACAAGCAAGGCTCAAGTTCATTAAGGCACAGCTACAAACCTGGAATCGAGAGGTCTTTGGCGATATCTTTGCAGACAAACACCATTTGGAGCAACAACTGGAAGAGATCCATAGTAACTGGATTCAGGGTAGCACATCACAGGAGTCGATCAAGATGGAAAGGGAACTCATGAAGAAATGGAATGAACGATGTGAGCAGGAAGAAATACTTTGGAAGCAAAAATCGCGCAATCGATGGCTGAAGGAAGGCGAGAGGAACACTAAGTTCTTTCACAGGTCAACAATGGACTATCGATGCAACAACAGAATTACCAAAATTCAAGGAGAGCATGGAGCGGTTTTCAACTCGCACCAGGACATTGCCTATCAACTTCGCAATCATTTCCAATTAATTGCCACTGAACCGAACTTCGATCAACGGGAGGCCATTGCCAAGGTAATCTCCACCATACCCAACCTCATCACAGAAGAGCAAAACAAGGCCCTGGAACGATCTGTCTCCCTCCAGGAGGTGGAGGCAGCAGTCAGAGAAATGGCCAACGGGAAGGCGCCAGGGCCGGATGGATTCACCGTGGATTTCTTTAAGGCCTGCTGGGACGTTGTGAAAGAAGACATTTGGGAAGTGGTGGAAGACTCACGGACCTCTGCATCCATTCTGAAGTCCCTGAACTCCACATTTATTGCATTAATCCCCAAGGAGGTGGATGCATGCACTCCTTCCAAGTTCCGGCCCATTGCGCTCTACAATGTGGTGTACAAGATAATCTCGAAAGTCATAGCCAATCGGTTAAAACCTATTCTACCTCAAATCATCTCTGACGAACAATCAGGTTATGTGGAGGGGCGACAAATCATGGACAATATTCTGCTAGCTCACGAGATGATTCACACGCTGCAGACGCTCAGAAAGGCTGGTATGATAATTCAATTGGATCTCTCAAAGGCATATGACAAAGTAAGTTGGGACTATCTAGAAGCTGTACTCAAGGCGTTTGGCTTCAGCACCAAATGGATCACTTGGATTTTAGCTCTAATCAAGTCGCCTAATCATTCAATTTTAATCAATGGAGCCCCCTCTCAGCCTTTTTACCCGTCTAGGGGCATCAGGCAGGGGGACCCTATGTCCCCTTTCCTTTTTGTCATTCTGATGGAAGGTTTCAGCCGACTCATTAAGTCAGCCAAGGAGAATAATCTGATAAGGGGTCTGCAGCCGTTAAACAATTTTCCGGCCACCACGCATCAACAGTTCATGGATGACACCATGTTGCATGGCACGCCCACTGTAAACGAAGCAAAAGGTTTTAAGCACATTCTGAATCTGTTCAGTCAGGCTTCAGGTATGGATTTTAACTTTGAAAAATCCTCGATTTTCTTTTTTAATACCCATTTAGCGGTTCAAAGGCACTTAACTGAGATTCTCGGTTTCAAACGGAGCACCCTCCCTTCCAAGTATCTGGGGGTTCCCCTCACGGACAAGCCTTGGCACAAATGTCATTGGGAAAAGCTCATCACCAAGCTAGCTGACAGGTGCAACCACTGGACTAATCGAGTCCTCAATCTGGCGGGTCGCTTGGTCATGACCAAGGCAATTCTACAAGCTATTCCTCACTACATGCTATTGATTCTCCCAGCTCCTCAAGGGGTCCTACAAAAAATCAGAACCATCCAGCAAAAATTTCTCTGGTCGGGCAACTCGGGGAAGCAAAAATGGGCGCTTGCAGCATGGGAAAAACTTTGTAGGCCCAAAAGCTTAGGAGGGATAGGGCTGCAGGATCCAGGGACAACCAACTAGGCCTGTGGCGCCAAGCTATGGTGGAAATGGCTGACAGAGCCGCACACCCCATGGGCAAGACTATGGAAATCTAAGTATGCGGCGCAATGGCAACAAGAGGAGCTGGTCCGAATAACCGACGTCCCTGCTGGTTCCCCTATCTGGAACATGGCACGAGCCAGTCGGCATATCATTCAGGATCACTGCTTTTGGGAGATAAGGAATGGGCAGTGTGCTCTCTTCTGGGAGGATGCTTGGCAACAGCTCCCAAAACTTGAAGCCCTTAATCTTCAACCTTTGCAGCAATGGTTTCAGGACAAGGATAAAACAAAAGTTCATCATTACTAGACTCAGAGCAGGGAGCCACAGCAATGGAGAGAGTGGAATCTAACTCCCCACCCTTCAGATGAACTCCTGAAGAATCTTCTCAACACCCTCAGCGCTACCCTCAGGCAGAGAGTAATCAGGGAAATGCAAGGTTCGGACATCCTTCGCTGGGGCAAGCTCACAAGAGGCTCCTTCAACCTCAAGGAAGCTCGTTACTATTTGGACAATAGAGAGGAGCGTGACAAAGTAGCATGGTATGACAATGTCTGGGCCGGAAGTCTCTGGCCCAAAATTAAGACATTTTTATGGCTCATTCAAAACAGGAAGGTCCTAACCTGGGAAAATCTCACAAACAGAGGGTTCATAGGGCCCTCTCGATGCACCCTGTGTGAGAAACAGGAGGAAACCACCAATCATCTTTTCAATAATTGTATCTAGACAAACAATCTATGGGAATGGCTTCAAGGAATATTCCGCCAGTCGGACAGACAGCGAAACTCCATCCACGACACTATAACTAGCTGGCATTCACACTACTCTAACAGCACCATGGTAAATACTCTATGGAGAAACAATCTTGGATTCCTAATCTGGAATGTCTGGAAAGAAAGAAACAATCGTATTTTTCAAAAACACAGCATTCGGCAACTCGATGAATTAAAGCTGGTCATTATGCAGGGGCTAACAGAAACAACCCGCACCTGGTGTAAAGAAGAGAAGGCTGAAACGATTTCTTCCAACGACCGCAGAATTCTAGGCATCTTCGGGCTCATCGACTCGGCGGAACACCTCCTGAAGGAAAATGCCCTCAGACCTGCTCCTCCTCCTGCAATTTGGCAATGTCCGCCCCAAGGATACTGTAAATTAAACTTCAATGGCGCCGTGAGAGGAAACCCAGGCCCAGCCGGGCTAGGTGGTGTTCTACGAGATGACACGGGAAACATTATACACATCCTGAGCAGGAATATGGGAGAAACCACAAATAACAATGCCGAATTCACGGCTTTAGAACAGGGGCTGGGACTCTTAATTCAACTTGGCAAAGGTCTGGTCATCGTGGAAGGCGACTCCCAACTAGCCATAACCACACTCAAGAAAATACAAGCATGGAACGAAGCTGAGCAAAGCAGTAAAGCACTGGAGGTTGGCTGCGACACGTGTTGGCACGATCTCACAAATGAACAACTTCGAGATCAATGCTACACCATCTCAAGGCAAGACCTTAATGCTGGTACTTCCGTAGGACGAACGGTAGATCATCCGTCGTCAGTAGATCAGGAGTAACGATATGGTGATTGCGCATGTCAGGCGGCACAAGCCGGATCGGATAACGAGACACTCTTGGGCTCAACGATCCTTAATGAGGGGGAATGATAGCAAAGGAAAGAGCATAACCAATCGCATTAAGCGGAGATTGCCAGCGTGCGAAGGGTCGGATCGAAGGACGGAAATCCCCGATCATCAACCCAGCTTTGGCCGAAGGACCAATTGGCAACATGCCCTGCATTATGGCCTTAAATGGCCACTCCTCTGCACTCATCACCCCGACTCCATCCTCTTTATTAATGCATCTGCTCGGCCTTTCTTTCTCATTCTCTCCTTCGAAAATCGGCCTTTCTGCTCATCATCTGATTTAGGCTCCAGTTTTCTGAGCGATATCTCTGCTATCACAGACCCAGACGCCATGGCTGATTTGAATTTGCGAAGCATAAAAGCCTCACAGGCCCTCAAGAGGGCCAAGGATTGCTATGACGCATCCGTTTCTAAATGCGGCAAGCAAACAATCGAGGTTTTAGAAGAGGAAGTGGAACTTGCTCGGACAAAGACGGATGACAACACCATTAGCGAGGAAGTTGATTGGCTTGTCGATCCAGGTACTCCCTCCACGTGCCAGACCCAGTTTCTGCAAACCCAAGTCGTAGCTTGGCAAGTGAAAACAATGCTGGCCAAAGCGATAGCCATGCAGGGAGCAGCGGTGAAGGAAACGTTTGCGGCCACGTCCATGGCGTCAGCTCGGAACACAGCCCGCCTAGACAAATTGGAAGTTTCGTTCAATTTGTTAGCAGAAGAACTACGCCAGCATGGCAAGGCACTGGAGAAATTCGTCCGACGCTTCAAAATTTACCTCTGCCACATCCTCCATGTCTCCATCGAGATTCCCACGGACGACTCGCAGGCCACTATTATCAAACGCTTCAAGCCCCGAGCTCCAGTGACAGGCGATGAGGGCATGACTCCAGGCGAGGCGGGACACTCTGGAGCTTCCACTCCTACTCTCTAATGGCTCAGCAGCTTCTGTGTGTTATTTTCAATTGGTCAATCTTTTCTTTCTATATTTGTGTCAGTTGTTCAGTAAGCAATCGTCTTGTAAGAGGCCATTCTGGCCGTTAGCACAGTTTTGTTCTGGTTTTGGTTTTCATGGGCAACCCTGCGTGGTAGCCTCAATGTTTTGTCTAAGGGCTAAGATGGTTTTCAATCTAGCTAGGTTTCAGCTCAGTCGAACTCAGTCTTTTGTAAGCTCGAAAAGAAGCAGGCCACTGTACTGTCAAAGCCATAAGTCTTCGAGCCTCCATGTTGTAATCTCTGTTTATATTATAATATAATGATCCTAACTTACTTACAAATATATATATATATATATATATATATATATATATATATATTAAAATGAATAAGTTATAAAACTAGTAAGGAAGAAGGAGTAAATAATAGAATAAAAATAATATTAAAAATGAAAAAAAAAGGGAAGAATTATAATTATTATTACAAAGGGCGGAGAGGGGGGCAAAATATATAACATCAATTATATATATATATATATATATATATATATATATAAGAAAGGAGATAATATACTAAAATAGCTTCAGAAAAAAGAATAAAACCAAAGGAAACACTGCACAGGGGATGAGTCACTTCGAGAGGGTTGGCGTCCAGCTCTTACTTAGTTTCCACCCATCATCTTTATTGATATTTCTAGGATGTCTCTCAATTTCAATAGCCTCCCTCGGCTTTCTATGATGGAAGTGATCCACCCTAGCAATGAATTTGGAGTCTTCAATGCATACATGGTGACACGATTTCCCAACATGCTTCGCAAGAGCAGAAGTGTGGGATTGACTATGCGTAATGTTTGCAGCATGCTCCTAGATTCTCTATCTAATGGATCGACCAGTTTCCCCAATATAGGGAGTACTGCAGCAGCATGGAACTAGATAAGCACCTTTCGTGTCCTTTAGGTCTATGGGATCCTTAACTGATCCAAGAGAATTCTTGATGGTACTAAAAGGCCTAAATGAAGAGGCGACAATATTTCTCCTGTTGTTGCTAAATTATTTATGAAGGATTTTGAAATTAAGGCCTTGGCCTCTGCTCAATTCTTCCCAAGAAAGTGGAATAGGTTCATGAATGACACCTGTGTCATTTGGCCCCACGGTCGTGAGAAGTTCAATTTGTTTCTTGATCACCTAAATTCCCGGTTCGATTACATCGAATTCACTATGGAGGTTGAGGTTGATGGCTGCCTTCCCTTTTTGGATATTATTCTCTCTATAAGGGATGACGGTTCAATCTCTCACTGGGTTTTCCGCAAAAAGACACACACTGAACAGTATCTTCATGATGATTCTCATCACTTTCCTACTCATAAATTTGGTGTTCTCTACACTCTGGATACTGTGGCTCTTAGAATATCTAATGACAACCATTTTGATTCAGAGAAATCCCATCTTCTAGATGTATTTGAGACTAATGGGTATAGCATATCTCAAGGTCTTAAGGCCTTCCAAAAAGCCTCTAAAGGCTCAAGAGATAAATCTTCTCGGTTGGATCCTATCTCTAAAATAAATCTTCCATTTAACCAAGGGACCTCAGACAGAATTGTCCATGTCCTCAGGAGAAATATTGGTGCCTCTTCATTTAGGCCTTTCAGTACCATCAAGAATTCTCTCAGATCAGTTAAGGACCCTATAGACCCAAAGGACATGAAAGGTTTTTATCTAGTTCCATGCTCCTGCAGTACTCCCTATATTGGGGAAACTGGTTGATCCATTAGAAAGAGAATCCAGGAGCATGCTGCAGACATTAGGCATAGTCGATCCCGCACTTATGCTCTTACAAAGCATGCTGGGAAATCGTGTCACCATGTATGCATTGAAGACTCCAAATTCATTGCTAGGGTGGATCACTTCCATCATAGAAAGCTGAGGGAGGCTATTGAAATTGAGAGACATCCTAGAAAACTCAACAGAGATGATGGGTGGAAAATAAGTAAGAGTTGGACGCCAACCCTCTCAAGGTGACTCAGCCCCCGTGCGGTGATTTCTTTGGTTTTATTCTCCTCCCCCTTTTCTTTTATTCTTTTTTCTGAAGCTATTTTATTATATTATCTCATTTCTTATATATATATACTTGATGTTATATATTTTTCCCTCCTCTCCGCCCTTTGTGATAAAAATTATAATTCTTCCCCCTTTTTTTTCATTTTTAATATTATTTTTATTCTATTATTTACCCCTTCTCCCTTACTAGTTTTATAACTTATTCATTTTAATATATATATATATATATATATATATATATATATATATATTTTGTTTGGTACTATAAGCTACCCCTTCCCCCTTATGGTTTTTTATAATTTAACCTTTTTTCCTAAATTATTATATCTTTATATAATTAAAAACTTTTAATTTTCTAACTAATTAACTAAATAATGGCTAGTTTTAACAGCTAACTCTGAGCAATGATGCATCCTTACTATTTATTCATTGAGATCGTTTTCCTTCTTCACCTTGTCCTAAGGATGAACCACATTAGATGGTTTGAAACGTCGACCAAATCCTAATGATGTGATTAATCCAAAATATTTTCTATCTATCTAAGTAATATGTTCTTTATTGGAGCATGTCGTTATTTTATTATCCTTGTCGCAAGGGAGATATTATGCATTCCATAATGCATTGAATCTCAAATAATTTTCCGTCGACCAAAAATCAAAAACAAATCTGTAATGTTAACTTTGTGAAATTATTTAAGTTATTTTTTAATTTTATTAATTTTATATTTTTTTGAGTTGTGATTGGTCAAAGGATATAGCAGTCTTTGCACTATGATCCTTTTTTTTTGTAAGTTTGGTAGTACCTTTCATTTTTGTCTCTCTTCTTTCTTTTTTTTCACCTCATCTTCATCAACATGTCCAGATACATTACCCCGATCGAGGAAGGGAATTGAACCTACAATGAGTGTTATAATAGTCTGCCTCATCATGGTTTAGCCAAAACTTCACAAACGTCAGTGCAGTATGACTTCAAATCATGAAATGTACATTATTATTGATGACATATGATGTACGTCAACTTGCCCCATAATGCCAAAAATTGTATGGTCATGATCCACTTTGAGGGAGATCCAAGATCTCTCTCCTCCTTTTTTTAACAATCAATGTTGAACATGTATCGAGGGGCAATTTGTTTGTAGTAAATGATGTGATATTTCTAATTTAATATATATGCAATTATAATTGAGAAATAAAATGCGTGTTTATGTTATTTATTTAAAATTAATATTTCCATCATTATCATGAAATCAATGGGATTATTATTGAGAAATAAAAGAGGTATTTATGCTATTTATTTAAAATTAATTATTCCATCATTATAGCCAAATCAATGCGTTGACTAGTAAATATAAATCCTTAATAAAAAAATAAATGGCTACCAAAAGAAATATTGTATAAAGTCAAGATGATAAATATTGATCGGGAAACAACATATATAATACAAATCAAATATTTGTAAGAAGAATATGATCAATATTGACAAGACAACAACATATACATATCAAACATGTGTAAGAAGAATATCAATACAACACATCTTATATCATATACATGTAAGAAGCATATCAATACAACACATCTTATAGGTTCTATATTGAGCAGGAGCTTACACCAACTTGACATGTAACTTTGTACCTTGTAATTGCAATAAAAGCAAATGCCTAGTCTAACATCTGAATTCCTTTATAAATATGCATGCAGTTGTGGAGCTATATTGTCTGGGCTTGATACTTAAACTAAGCAAGAGTATCTACAACATAATCCCTATTTAAATATAATCGTTAATTCATACATTTCAAGGTTCAATAATTTAACTAAGCAGTTGGTAGTTTATATATAGAGTTAGAAAATGATTTTTTTATTTGCAACAATGTATTAAAAATATTAATATACTATTTAGTTATAAAAAAACTATTTATTAAAAATTATATTAATATTTTATTGGATATGACTTTTTCTTTCTTTTAAAACATTATTTCTTTTTATTTTTGTTTTATAAAAAGTAAATAATATTAAAGAAACAATCTAGAGGGAAATTTTTTTGATCTATCCTTAAGGTTTTTTTTTAAATTACTAAAACATGTTTTGATTTAGTTTTGACAATGGAGGGGAATATTTCTCCTTGCTTTCACAACATTATGGCTAATGACATATTAGAGCATTGCCATAACAAGGACATCTACTCATCATCCACTTGTCATGGTAAAAAGAAGTCCGTACTCCAAAAATGTAAGGGGAAGGAAATATTAATGTTATTGCAAGTGGAAAATACAATATAGAACCAAATTTAAACCAATCACTTCCTAGGCACATTTATAAATATATCCCCTCTAAAAGAATTGGTGAATAAATATAAATATCAGGTCACCTCTACAAGAATTGGTGAATAAATTAGTATCTGCAAGATCACATTGTATTAGGGAATTTCATAGGCATTTGGTTAATAGATATGACCCTAATTTTGTGGATCAATAGTCACTAGAAGAGAAAAGGGCATGTGGACCTAAAAATGGGCTCTAAAAGGTCTTTTGTAATTATTTTCCCTATTTTTAAAGACTAAATGTGGATTTCTTAAAACGATCCATACTTATTTAAATTTTTGCCTCAACATTATATCCACTTCATCAGAAATTTTAGCCCAAATAAGGAAAATTTTGTCATGTACCTCAAAATTTCATCCAATAATTACATCATGAGCATCATCATCATTTTATCATAGATATTTTTTTCCCTGTTTTTGGTCTCACTATGTCATGAGGAAAATAAAGTGTATTTAAATACAGCAAAATTATTATTCTCGCAGTTTATATTTTATGGCCATCGGTCTTTCTCTGCTAGAACTTTTAGGTTCTATTATTACATTTATTTGGTTATGGTGAATGCATGAAGTTGGGCTACATTTTTTGCAAGTGCACGAGTTAGGAGGTGGAAAAAAGCAGCTTGATAGAGCAATATTTTAGCAGTCGATCGAGCTCTTTGAGGGATTAAAAATTAACCCTTGATAGAGCTCATATGTAATCCATAGTGACATAGGAGCTTAATTGAGATACATCCTTGATTGAGGTTAAAGCTCGATTGGGCTATTTTTTTAAATTACCGTCGAAAACACAATGGGGATTTTATGGTTCAAAGGGCTTAATCGAGCCCTTGTTTAACCATGTTAAGAGGTTGATTGAGAGTTTTTAAAACTCTCAATCGAGCTATTTCAAATTTTACCCTAAGTACTCGATCGAGCTATTGAGGGCCTAAAAAATAGAGTTTTAGCTCCCCTTCTATAGATTTCCTTGCAACTCCATTTTGTACCCTAGTGGACTTCAGGAAGAATTTGTTCTTGAGTGGCATAGTTGATCATGTTGGATTCTTGAAGGAATCCCCTATCCAATGGCATATGAGTTTGAAATTTTTGAATTCATATGATATTTTTCATCTAATTTATTTTGAACATAATGGTTGAAAAGTTTTTGGACAATTCCAAAGTGCCGAATAAAAAATAAATAACATAAAATATACATAACTAAAAAAATTCATAACATAAAATATACATAACTAAAAAATTTCAAAAAATACAAATAACATAGTCCTGTGAAAAAGGGTACTATTTGTTTTTCAATTTATTTAAACAGTTGAAAAAATTCTTACGTGAACACATGTGTCTACAAAATGCAATTGAAATATTACTTCACCAACTTTGAAAAATAATAAAAAATATAATTTGCAAAAAAAAAAATTAATATGAAAAACTTACTACTCTCCGTGTAGATCATGCTTATATATATATATATAGTAAATTACACATTTTAGACTAAGTTATGTTATGAAAACATACACATACCTCTTAGGATGAGTACAAATTTGCAAGGAAAAACATTTCATTTAATGGAAAATTGAAAGGTTATACAACACTAAGTTTTTTTTGCAAAAAAATATTATTAGAACAACAACATAATTCTCCACAAAATTTCTTTTTATTCAGAATAAAAATTCACAATGCTTATATGAATTTTGAGGGCTTCAATTCAATAAGAGAGTAAAATTTATAAATTTCATGGCCACATTTGGCCCAAATGTGTTACCCATATTCATGCATTCACTCGTTACTATTGTTAAGTAAAGTAAAACTTTTGCTAAGAGACCCACACTCAATTTTATTTTCCTTATATCTCCATTTTTTTTCTTCATATATTTACAAGGTCTCTTTGGAATTTGATATCCCTTGGTCACCATATCTAGAAATGGTTTGTTTAAAATCATTGATACCATGTCATAGGCTACAACACACTTATATGTTTAACACATTTTTTTATCTTTAATATGCATATGCATATTGTGATGTGGTTACAAAAGGGGAAACTCTAAGCTGGTGCATTATAAATGGGATTCTTTAATTTAAGCTAGGGTACCATAGTCATATTCAACACTATGACTTAGCCCCCACACATATTTTTCTTCTTGCCCTTATAACATCAACCATTGATAATTGGTGAGTTACAAAATGTGTTATCATGTAAACTAAAGTGCAACCATGAAGATGAGGAGTGAGGAGTAGTGGGTCCTGAATTTCTCCATGGCCATGTGACAAGTAGTTATGTGGCTTGGCTTACTTGATATAATATGGGAGGATCAATCACAAAGATATGATGGAATTAAACCAGGAGGAAGACTTTTCCACCCAACTAGTGAGATTCGAAATTACGTCTAATTCTCTCTTGGGCCTTTTCAAATTCTAGAGAAGTTAATAGACAATGATTTGTTCTTAAACCTCAAGACTCCCAGTCTAGCCAGAAGAACCTTTAAAGTTTAGGGTTTCCATTGGCTCTTGTCCAGCTCGAGAACACCTTTAAGCATCATCATGCTTGACCTTGCCAGCATCCTCCTCAAGGTTTCTTAACTCCTCTCAATTTCCTAGCGCCTCTGTTTCCTCTCTTGCCTATCCTAGATTTTTGTCCCTACTGAGATGTTTTTCTCTCTAGGGAAGAAGGAAGTAACTCTCTCAACTCTTTGGAAATCAAAGATTCTCTTTTAGAGTATTTTCAGTGATTCCATGACTTGTCATAACCAACTTGTAATAAAATTAAACAACTTTAACATTTAAATTTTCCACTAGTTTTTACCACATAGCCCATGCTTTACCAAGTTACTATAGTAAAAGTGAGTTCAATATTTACTTTTCACTGTGAGGTATTACATAGTGCATGCTATAAAAATTTATTACTAGTGAAAATTGAACTTAGTGAAAAAGATTCTATTCCTACCTCCCAACCACTTAAAATAGACTCAATTAACAATAATTGATATAAAATTTATTATTCTTTACCTTTTATTTTTTAAATAATAATAATAATTTATTTTTAATTTTTTTAGATAATAATTATTTTAATTAATGTAAAATTTATTGTTTTTTATATTTTATTTTTATAATCATAATAATAATTTATTGTTTTTTATATTTTATTTTTATAATCATAATAATAATTTACAATATTTTTTGAATAATATTTATTTTAATTAATATAGAATCTTTTATTTATATATTTTATTTTTACAATAATAATAATAATTTATTTTTAACATTACAGTTAGACATTAAATTAATAATAAAAAATTTTATTTTTTATCTTGTAAAATAAAATATATTTATGCTAATATAAATTATTAAAATGCCTTACAAAGCATACCACCCTCGGCCATTGTTATGGAAATGTAGATTTCAGACTATTTCAAAATCAAAATAATATGAACAAAGTCAACCGTGCTGAAGGCATGAAAGGAAATATAAACCCCTCCTTTTTGGTAAACTGTGATCAGTAATTAACACTATTTAACAAGAATTATCTTCACAAGAGTGAGGAGATTCAACACTATTTAACAAGAATTATCTTCACAAGAGTGAGGAGATTCAAAACTCGAGTACAACAGTTTGTTTTGAATTCCTCCCACTCTAGTTCGTAATTCATCATGTAGAAACGATTTTCGAATTATGAAGTTGTGGACGACGGGTTTCAAAGTTTTCAAACAATGTATTTGATAGTATGCAGGTGTTTGACAGCTATTTGTCACAATCAGGGGATGCAAATCGTTGCCTGATAATATTTTCACACAATGTACTCATAATCTGGCCATGTAAATAATTGGAATGCAGATATGTTAAAGCACATAGGGGAGGGACGCCATTACTTGGGCGCCCTCCGTTCCACATCTACAAACCACGTGGCTAGCATACCAAATGTTGTACGACACTTGCCAGCAAGGTTCCACCACATGTTTCGGTTGGTGAGCGAGTTAGATTCCGGTTGCTTCCATACGCCTAGGGTTTCAAATGCTTCGTTATGCAACATGCGGCCAAAACTCTGTACATTTCTATTCGGGGCGGGATGTTGCTCGGAGAGCTCTGCCGGTGGCTACGTGCTATGTCGCCAGTGCTGGTGCATGTTCGCCTTCGCTGTTAACCAGATGTTCGCCATTGTTGTTGCTGTTGGGATGGTTTTCTGGTTTGTCTTGGTTTGGTTGATGTTGCTCTTGCGCCCTGTTGTGGACATGTTTGGCTCCCGCGACTGCCATAGCTTGCTCCTCCACTGTCAAACTGCCCTCCTCGACTACTCAATGTTGTGCGGAGTTGTTGATGGCTTCGTCCCCTCTACTGGTTTGCAGAAGTACCATGTTTTTAAGGTAATTTTTTGTTTTATAGGTTTATAAGTTTTGCTTCTTGCATTTTCCACTGCTTTTCGAGAGATGTTTCCTAATTTATGCTATTTTCTATTGTTTTGTAGGTATTTTAGAACTGTGGCGGGGTCTGGCTATCAGTCGACTCCTGCATCGATGTTTTCCTCTGCATTTGGCGTGGCATCTTCACATCCCGGTAGGAAAATAATTCCTACTAGCCCACTGTTGTGTTTTTCAACACTTGAAAACATGTGTTTATGAACACTTATAATCTATTTCGGTTCAATTTATCTCTTCTTCATATTGTTTGTTCATGGCACTGGTTTTGGCACTGTTTGTTCTTCTTCCTATGTAGTTTAGGGTTTAGGGTTTCTCGAATTTAGAGGTTGTTGATTCTGTTAAAAAATGTATGGATGCATTGCTGCGGTTTGAGCGCAGTTTAGGGTTTCGGGTTTCTTGAATTTAGAGGTTGTTGAGTCTGTTAAAAAATGTATGGATGCATTGCTGGGGTTTGTTAATGTGTCTGGAAATTTTTCTCTAGGTGTGCATCGTGGTTCTCTATTTCAGTTATCCCTTAACCCTAGCTCACTTAAGTCCAATCATATGGTGATTCTAGAGAATATGAGGTTGAGTCTGTATTGGCGGTGGAATTGGGTATATTTTTTTTGGACCCTGGTTGTGAATGGTGTGTCCAAGCTAAGTCTAACCATTATGTGCACTAGACAAGGCAGGTTGTGGGTGTGTTGGCTCACATGGTCTCACATGGTCCTCGAGAGCTTCGTTACACTCGTAAATTTTCCATGCATGTTTATTTTGGTAGTTTAGTAGTTCTGTGTTGGTTGGTATGGCAGTGTCTTTTTGTCTTTTTGAGGAATCTTTTAGGGTTCTTGGATTTTGTTGAAGGTGATGTGAGAGCAATAGGTAACTTATGATACATTGAGAACCAGGTGGTTTTGTGTTGTTTTAGGCCTATATTGGTATGGACTGTTGGTATGAATTGGTTTTAGATTGCCCATTACTTGAATTTATTTTCTTTTCTCGCTCACGGTCAATCTTTAATTTGGGCTACAACGCAAACTATGTTGAGCTTGTCTTCACCACTGCATTGTTTGGATTTGAATTATTTGGGTTTGAATTGTGGTGTGTTATGTCATTTCTATAAATTAACTTGAAATCCCCATTGTATTACGAGTATGGCTCTAAGTTGATTGGTAATAGACTCTCCTCTGCAATGCTTTATTCTTGACTCTACACTGTCAGCAAGGGATACGATGAGTAATAATGGAGTCAACGTGGGGTTTGGGAAAGGTGTATTAACAGTCAAGAGTATTTTATTTTTTTGACTATGGTTAATTTACATGAATCTTCAACAATGATTTAATGTGTCTGGAAAGTTATGAGACATTGAGAACCAAACGGTTCTGTGCTGTTTTAGGCCTATATTGGTCTGGACTGGTGGTATGAATTGGTTTTATATTGCCCATTACTTGATTTTATTTTCTTTTCTCGCTCACGGTCAATATTTAATTTGGGTTGCAATGCAAACTATGTTGAGCTTGTCTTCACCACTGCATTGTTTGGGTTTGAAAGTCTTGAATCTTGCTATTTTCCATGTTATTCATGAATTTGGTAGTATTTTGTCTGGTTTCGTCTAATGAAATTAGACCAGAAACAATTATGTTCTTACATGTCTGTCATTGTTTTCATCTTTAGCTACTCAATTTAAACAAAATATACTATTTTATGTTATTATCATGCCATTGATTCTATAAATGTTTCAAAAAGAAAAAAAAATCTCCTAGCCTTTGTGGAAGTTTACCTCCAAACATTCACATCATTCTCCTTCTCTGAACTGGAATTATCATGAACTATTCAATGTCATTAGTTCATTGTCTTGATGTTTCTCTATTAGGAAATTAGTCTACTTTCTGCTCTGTTTACTTTGGAATTCATTCACTTTTTAACAAACACTGAGATATATAAATAATGCAAACTGATACTTTCGGCTTTGTGTACTTTGGAATTCATTCATTTTAAAGAAGCATCAATAATTCTAATTTTGGAAATATTGAGTTTTGCTATTTTCCATGTTATTCATGAATTTGGTAGTATTTTTTCTGGTTTTGTCTAATTAAATTAGACCAGAAACAATTCTGTTCTTGCATTTTTGTCGCTATTTTCATCTTTAGCTACTCAATTTAAACAAAATATACTATTTTATGTTATTATCATGCAATTGATTCTATAAATGTTTCAAAAAGAAATAAAAATCTCCTAGTCTTTGTGGAATTTTACCTCCAAACCTTCACATCATTCTCCTTCTCTAAACTGGAATTATCATGAACTATTCAATGTCATTAGTTCATTGTCTTGATGTTTCTCTCTTAGGAAATTAGTCTACTTTCTGCTCTGTTTACTTTGGCATTCATTCATTTTTTAACAAACAATGAGATATATAAAGAATGCAAACTGATACTTTCGGCTCTGTTTACTTTGGCATTCATTCATTTTTTAACAAACAATGATATATATAAAGAATGCAAACTGATTCTTTCAGTTTTGTTTACTTTGGCATTCATTCATTTTTTAACAAACAATGAGATATATGAAGAATGAAAATTGAAAGGATAAAAAACATTAATTCATGCTCTTCCAACATTGAGATGTTTTTTTAGCTCAATGGGTTGAATAGTGGAATTTATGCTCTTCATGCTCTTCCAACACTGATTATTGTGGTAGCTTATTCAGGCAAGGTCATTGCTGCATTGGTGCATTGATCTTAAAGGTTTTGTTATTTATTTTTTGTTGCATTGGTGCATTGAATTTATTTAATGGTTAATAGAGTTTATATGTTTATTGTAGTTCTGTTATTTATATGTTGCACTCCCTTACTGTTCCATTATCTTCTTGAATTAATTTCATGGTTAACAGAGTTTATATGTGTGAGGCTCCTTGGATAGCTGAGAAATCCAATACCTTGTACAGATTACTCTTCCATTAAGTCATGCCTACTATAGGGTTTGGTTGCTTGTAAGAGTCATATTATATTTTATATGTTTGTGAAGTATGATGAAAACATTTAATGGTTAACAAAGGTTATATGTTTATTTTAGTTCTGTTATTTATATGTTGCACTCCCTTACTGTTCCATTATCTTCTTGAATTCATTTCATGGTTAACAGAGTTTTTATGTGTGAGGCTCCTTGGATAGCTGAGAAATCCAATGCCTTGTACAGATTACTCTTCCATTAATTCATGCCTACTATAGGGTTTGGTTGCTTGTAAGATTCATATTAGAGTTTATATGTTTGTGAAGTATGATGAAAACATTTAATGATTAATATATTTTATATTTTTATTGTAGTTCTGTTATTTATATGTTGCACTCCCTTACTGTTCCATTATCTTCTTGAATTCATTTCATGGTTAACAGAGTTTATGTGTGAGGCTCCTTGGATAGATGAGAAATCCAATGCCTTGTACAGATTACTCTTCCATGAAGTCATGCCTACTATAGGGTTTGGTTTCTTGTAAGATTCAAATTAGAGTTTATATGTTTGTGAAGTATGATGAAAACATTTAAATTATACTTGGTGTAGTAGAAAGGAAATCTGAGAGCTATTAAGATATAAAAGTCCAAACATATAGTCCATCCAAAAATCCACATCATAATGTGATTACATCCAAAAAAATATAACACTCCTATTCTTTATGGCCTTGATAATCTTCAGTGCCAAACCCTAAGTTGCCTGATTGAGCCAAGTAGGTTGGCCTTCCTAAGAAGGCTTGATTAGGTGGTGGTTGATTGCTGCCATATAATTGAGACCAATTTGTCCCTTCCAACCATGGAGGAATTGAGTACCCGTACCTCACTCTTGTGTTAAGTGGAAGTGTGTGATGAGCATACATTGAATTCACACCTCCTGTGGTAGGAATAAGGCAAGTGGGTAAACCCCAATTTTGATAGTGAGGCACTTGAATGTTTATGAGGTCTTGGAATAATATTGTATTATTTGCAATGTTTTCCAATGTGTTGGACATGTTCCTGGATTCATTATCATCAAATGTGCTTGCATTTATGTCAACCATATCAGTCATCCCTTGTTCCCTTTCAAGCATTTGTTTAGCCTTCCTTGCTTCCTTTTCCTGTCTTGAAATTTGTTTTTGTTTCTCCTTCTCTTGCCTTGCTCTCTATCTCTTTCAATCCTTTCATCTACTTGACGTTGTGCTGCAATAGCCCTTGCTGCCTTCTTCTCCTTGGCTTGATCCTTTTTTTCTATTTTAATTCTTGAATTTCCATTTTTTTATTTTCAAACTCAACTAGGAGCTTTATATAGTCTTCTAAGGTGAGTAACTGTGAACTTCGCCCCAAACGAAGACTACTGGGTGTTCCTTGCTTCTTTTTCATTAACACTCTTTCTACTAGTAGCTTTAGGAACTGCCCAAGTAACTTCTCCCTACCTCCCACCTACATGTCATTGCTTGGCACTTCAGTATCCGTGGCACTTGATTGAACTATATTGTTTTCATCATCTGGTGCCTCATTATGTCCTCCATCTTCTTCCATTGATCTGTTGTCCACAAAAAAAATAACAATTTCACTATTCAATTCAACCACTTGTGAAGGCATGTTCATGCTTTGTTCATTGGTTCTTGAGACACTGTGGGCATTCCAATTAATCATGTTTTCTACTAGCTATGATGGTGGGTTTACTTGGCTAGGCAATGTCAATTGGTCATTTTCAATTTCATTAACAATATCAGCAATTTCATTTTTTTCATTAACAATATCAGCACTTTCATTTTCAACTACATCTGCATTAACAATATCAGCAATTTCTGTTTCAACAAAATCTGCATTGTCAACTGCATGTTCAACAGTGTTGCCATCAATTTGTTGACAAGTATACTTTGTTTCACATACCTGCTCATCATCATTAGCATATAACTGTCCTTGAGAGAGGGAAATTATATTATCAGCTGCAACCACATCATGATGTTCATGTACTTCTTCTTCCACTTCATGCTCTTCTTCCTGACCATCCACATGGAAAGCTTGGCTACAAGCAGTATCATGCATAAGAGCATCATAATTTAGTGGCCATATTCATGTCCTCATAAAGCCAACCTTGATATTTGATGGTGTTAGAGCGCTTTTAAAAGCCTTACTTGCAAGCTCTGCTAACTCGAACCTTTTCACCTCAACCCCTGGATTCTTTGCCATCCATGCAGCACGTTCTGAGTTGAAATAGTTCTTGAAAGGGCCAAACACACTAACATCAAGGGGCTGCAATCTGTGAGTGGTATGAGCGGGCAATGTTAAAAGGTCAATGCCCAAATTGTTTGCTTCCTCAATTGTTTGTAGAGCCATGTGGATTCCATGGCCATCTAATATCAATAGGTGTATGTTATTAGGTGAGACACCACCTGGCACAGATGCAGCAAAGTGGCAAAGCCAATTTAAAAAAAGCTCTTTAGTCATCCATCCATGGGGATGTGCAGCCATGCATGCTCCGAGTTCACAGTTTTGTATAGAATTTTTCAACTGATTTTTACCTTTGAAAAGATAAAATCTTGGGATTGAAGCACCAATTGCATTGACACAACATAAAATGGTAATCCACTCCCTGCTATTAGGAAAAATATTTGGCACGTTTTGGCTGCCTCTTTTGGCAATTACCCTCATGCCACAATTCCTTCCCGCCTGTAAACCTATTTCATCACAGTTCCATATATGGTCTGCACCATAAGAATGTTTATCGTATGCACTAGAAAGAGTGTCATAGAACTTACATACAACTGCAGGGCGCAAATTTAATGCTCTGTCTCTGTCAAGGCGCTCAACTATATGCAATACAAGGTCTATATGCCTTTTTTTAAACCCAAACCACTATGATTTACCAGGAAACCCATATTTGAATGGGTTTGGCCTCCCTTGACAGATTTGAGCAACTGTAGATTTGAGTTGTATCAACTCTAGCCCATGTCCCAATTGGGCCATTTCTTTACACCACTGAACCACCTCAGCCTCCTCCTCTTCAGTCATAACTGTAACAGGCCCTCTACGTTTGGTGTGAGTGAGCCCATTTATCCAATAATGTATTGATGAAGGAGGAATAGTATGCTTCTTTGCATATGCCTGAACAAAATATCCATTGAACTCTATGTCGTCAATTGCAGCTAACATTTCTTCTTTTGTCCAACCTCTTATAGCACTAATATTTTTAGTTGAAGTTGCACCTTGGACTGTGGTTGACGGTGGCTATGTGGCTGATGGTGCCACAACATCAGCTTCAGCCACATGGTCATCCTCAACAACATTGCTTGGAGCATTGTTGACATTGACATCACCTGTTCTTTCTTCATCTGATGAGGTGCATCGCAGTTGGGCACTCCTGGTCACTCTTCTGCCACTTCTCCTTGTACGAGCTACATAAGTCACTCTTGCCATGGATGAAACTACCTGCAAGCTACAGAAGCACCAATTTCATTTAGTTATTCATAATTGAAAAGAAGGATTTCATACAAGCCAAACATCATTGTAACATCATCTCTTCCCATTTATAACAATTTATAGAAGTTTACAATTAGTTTGTGTATTATTGTTTGCATTTAGTTTAGAATAATTGAAAATAATGTTTTCGTATGATTAATACAACTTCTATGCATAGCTATTGCAGATATATATGTTAACTTCAAATGCTACAGCTTCTATTTTCAGCTACTGCAGATAGATATGTTAACTTCAAATGCTATAGCTTCTATGCTCAACTACTGAGATATTTTCCATAGGCTTCTATGCTCAGCTACTCATGTTTTGTTTTTGGTTATGTTTTGTTTTTGGTTATTTGTTTCCATAATATAATCTCTATCTTTGTCTAATCTTTGTGTCATTTGAAGTCATTATGCACCCCGAAGCTGAATTGGGTAAGTTCAAATGATTGGGTAAGTTTGAATTCCAGTCTGATCATTGTGTCATTTGAAGTCATTATGCACCCTGAAGCTAAATTAGGTAAGTTCAAATGATTGGGTAAGTTTGAATTCCAATCTGATCTTTTTGTCATTTGAAGTCATTATGCACCCCGAAGCTGAATTGGGTAAGTTCAAATGATTGGGTAACTTTGAATTCCAGTCTGATCTTATTCATCTTATTCTTTTTCATCTGTAGCTGATTTGGGCAAGTTCATGAGATAGCAAGAGTTCCACTGTGCACTTCCTTTATATTTTTTAGATATAGAACATTCTGATCATAGTTACTGAATTTATCAACCTATTATGAGACATTGATCCTTACTAGTTCAACTAATCTAGGTGACTATTATCCAAAGGACTCTAAATTTTTTGAATCCATCAAATGTTACAAACTGGGGTTTGGGTAGTTTTATGGGATATCTAATTGATGGATATATAGTTCTGCAGCTATCTAAAGCTATAGTTCTGCAGTCGTCTGATATATGGATATATAGTTTGTGTGTCTATCTAAAGCTATTCCCATTTTATTCCCCTCGAACACTTTATTTCCTTGGGCCCCCTTTACTAAATACCCCAAAGGAACAAAAAGAGAAAAGAAGGTCCTCCCCTCGAATGAATAGAGATGGTAAGGCTTAGTTGCAGATCGGCTTAGTTACATTTTTTGAATCCATCAAATGTTACAAACAGTGGCCAAAACTCAGGGATTGAGGTGTTGAATTTATGAAATCTATAATATGTTCACTCAAATAATAATAGGGATTGAGGTGCATTATTTGAGTTCCTTTTGTCATAAAATCGGCCTATGGTTCTACTATTCCGTTTCCTTTTGTCATTAACCTCTTGTAGAGATTGTTTGCAATTCTATTTTGGGGAAATTGTTTTGAGTTCAATCTCCCATTTGGATGAATCTGTGTGCAACTATACTATTAACCTCTTGTAGAGATTGTTTGCAATTCTGTTTTGGGGAAATTGTTTTTATTTCAATCTCCCATTTAGATGAATATGTGTTCAACTATACTATTAACCTCTTTTAGAGATTGTTTGCAATTCTATTTTAGGCAAATTGTTGATTTCAATCTCACCTTGGAAGACTGATTTTCCTATAATTTTTTATTTTTTTTAGGAAGACTGGTTTTGATGGTAGAAAAACAGGTTTGACTCATTTATGACCTATTTATAGCCTTCACACTGTCACATATTAAGGAAATATGGGTTGTGTGTTGTATCTGGCATTCTGCTCCAAGAAATAGTAGGAAAGAGGAATCGGACTGAATGTGCCTTGACTTTAGAGGAGTATGTAATGTTTGCATAGGGAGGAACTGGTCTCTAAACGTTGCTATCGAATTACTTTTTAGAGAACCCATTTTCTGTGCAGTTTAATTTCAGGTTAAGGTTTTAATTTTAGGATATCTACTTTTTTATTTGATTGAAAAAATTGTGTTTAAAGCAGTTTTCAACATATATTGTTCTGTTCAAAATTAAACTTATTAAAATAGATACATGAGGATCAAACCTCTCCACCTAAACCTTTAGACCACATCCTCCCAACTTTATCTAAGTTAACCTTTGCTTTAATAAAAAACAAGGAACCTCCCTTTATATGTCTCAACTTTAGGAAGATGTAAGAGGAACTAGTCCTATACACCTTAAGGCATATGTAGTATGTAAGCTATGCACCTCAACCTTAGGATTATGTAATAAGAAAGGTTTGTTTTAAATGTCTATATTTTGTTTTGTGGTGTCATAGGTTTAAAATGAAGGGTATTCGATTATGTCATTTTAAGAATGCAATGCTTTTAAAATAAAATATTGTTCCCATCTCATATTGTTAACCTCTTGTAGAGATTATTTGCAATTTTGTTTTGGGGAAATTGTTGAGTTCAGTCTCCCATTGGGATGAATCTGTGTTCAACTATACTATTAAACTCTTGTAGAGATTGTTTGCAATTCTGTTTTGGGGAAATTGTTTTGAGTTCAATATCCCATTGGGATGAATCTGTGTTCAACTATACTATTAACCTCTTGTAGAGATTGTTTGCAATTCTATTTTGGGGAAATTGTTTTGAGTTCAATCTCCCATTGGGATGAATCTGTGTTCAACTATACTATTAACCTCTTGTAGAGATTGTTTGCAATTCTGTTTTGGAGAAATTGTTTTGATTTCAATCTCCCATTGGGATGAATCTGTGTTCAACTATAATATTAACCTCTTGTAGAGATTTTTTGTAGTTCTGTTTTAGGGAAATTGTTTTCAGTTCAATCTCCCATTGGGATGAATCTATGTTCAACTATACTATTAAGCCCTTGTAGAGATTGTTTGCAATTATGTTTTGAGGAAATTGTTTTCAATTCAATCTCCCATTGGGATGAATCTGTGTTCAAAGAATAATAGAAAAAAATATACAATTTCATGAAAATTAAAATTTTAAGAAAATTGAAATAAAGACTCAGAAATGAAAATAAAATTGTAAGAAAGCTTAAATAAAGACTAAAAAATTAAAATAAAATTGTAAGAAAAATGTGTTTTAATTGAGAAAACTAACCTGAATATACTGTGTTATGTTTTGGGGTGTGTTCTGTCTGGGTTGTCTCCAAAGCTGGGTGTGTTCTGTGTTGGGTTGTCTCCAAGGCTGGTGAATAGTTTGAAACTGAAACATGTAACTTCAGCAGTGGCTAAACTTCTTTTATAGTTTTTTGCATTTGAATTTTATTGGTGACAATGATGGACATGGATTGCAATGGCTTCATTTTGCATGTGTCACCAGGATTGAATTTGATGTGATCTAAGAATTTGTTTTGGTTGATCCATGTGCTTTGATTTGTTTTGATGGGAAATCATTTATTGAATTTATTGGGCGGGTGTCATTTATTGTACACAGTGGGTTAAATGTTGTTATTGGGTGGGTGTCATTTACTGAACACAATGGGTTTAAATGTTGAATAACATAGTAGTTATGGGTGACATACATTTATTACGCCGTAAGGCCTTCTTATTTGAAAAAAACTTCCCTCGCTGCCAATGTGTCCATGTCTGAGCCATTGAATCAAATGTTAGACGATTGAAATGTTTTGGGCCATTAGATCACAAGTAAATAGTTTTATATATATTTTTATAATGTTAGTTTTTTTTTTTTCTTTTAAATAAGTTAGATTGATTTTAGGTGTATAATAGAAATGTTGTAATGCCATGTTTAACATTATGACTAACAAAAATAATAAAAAAAAACTATAAAAAAAAAAACAGCCTATGGTATTGACCCATGGTATTCAATAGGAATATAGTTTATTTAAAGGAAAATAAAAGTAAATTAAATAAAAATATTGACATAATGTAATGAACATTTTAACTAGGTCAAAATACAATAAAAAATAAAAATAATAAAATAAAATGATAATAAACTATAAAAACAACCCATGGTATTGACCCATGGTATTCATGTGGAAAAAAAACAACTCTATTTTTGTTAATAAAAATTCTCTTTATTTACATCTATGTTGAATAGATTGTACTTGAATGTATTTAAAATATCTTATTTGATTTACATTCTTGTTTCATAGGATTATTAATCACCAAAGTATTTTTACCCCCAATTTCTTATATCTATAACAAATTTTTTATATATGTGAACAAATTGTGTTGGTTTATATATGTGTTCACCCACAATTGCCTATTTCAATATCTATAACAAAATTTTGTGGTTGATAACTCTTATCATCAATATCTTTGAAACTTGTTTTTCAATATCTTTGAAACTTGTCTTTCATTCCTTCAGGATGGCTCCTTCTTTGCAACAACTTATTTCTTCTAGGATACTCTTTCCTATGCTATTTCCTTACTGCGTTTCTTTTGCAACATGTGCTACAATTGCTAGTTTTTATTATGTGCAGGTATTGATAGTTACTTCTCATACACAGCATCAGGGCTGATCATGGGCTGAAGTGACTGGCTTTTTGTACTTATTGACTTGACCATTTTGGAAGGAAAAATGGTTTTATGAGTTTTCTAGTTGACATTATAGGATTTGTAATCTTGATACTTATTAAACTATTTATGAACAGTTGTGGGTTATTTATGGAAACTTGTGGGCCCAGTCAATGACTTGGGAATTTTTGAACATAATTTAATATATATTTGAACTTCAAGTTATTTCTTTATTTTTAAGTATTCGTTGCATATATATCTATTTTTGGTGGGTTGATTGGACCAGTACTATAACAATTACTGGTCCCTGCACAACATTAGACAACTCTCCCCTACATGCCATTAGACAACTCTCCCCTACATGCTTGGTAACTCTATTTCTATTTCATGTGGGTCCCACCGAATTGATGCATGGAAATCCAAATAATCAATGTTAAATTCACAGTGGAATTTAGTTTTTTTTAATGACAATTTTATTTTTAAACATTTTTTTCAGATTATTTCTAATATTTCTTTTTATGAGTTTTAGTTAACTTAAAATTAAAGAAACACAATGTATACGTGCCATTACTAAAAATAATAATTTAGATGAAACCCTTAGATTCAGAGTTAAGATGGATCTAAGATGTTTTAATTCCCCCATTTAAATATGTTATATTCCACATGAATTTCATGGGTCAATACCATGAAGTTATTTTTATTTTAATATTATTTTTTAATTGATTTAGTTTTATATTCACCAAATAAAAATGTTTTTACTTAAAACTATTTTTAATTTCATTTTATTTTCACTCAGTTCAAAAATAATTATATTCACCAAGTAAAAATGTTTTCACATAGAACTATTTTTAATTTCATTTTATTTTCACTCAGTTCAAAAATAAATACTTTTATTAAAAAAATAAAAATTACTCTATTAAAGAATATTGTATTATTTTTTAAAATAAAAAATTACAATTTAAAAAAATATATTCAAAATGTAGAGTATAAAAACTATTTATGGTAAATTGGCAATTTTACTTTAATCTTATTTTAGTTTATAATTTTATTTTATTTATTTTTAATCTTAATTTTATTTTTATTTTTATGTGATTTAAGTTATCTGGAACGTACCAAAATACACTGCATTGAGTGTAACAACTAAGAAGTAAAAGTTATGCATAAATAAGGTGTCAAATAATCAACAACTCCCCATATCCCTATACCAACAATATATAAAATATATATATAAATTTTGAAACTTCTGATTTTTTTTTACACTTATCACTTTGACATTTTTCAAAATTATTTTTATTGATAAAAAATAGAAAATCACATAAATGAGCGTCAAATTTATGTGTCTGGATAAAATTTCAAAGTAAAAAATCGAAATGCAATAATTTCTACTCGCATATAAAATTGGATCCAAACAAACATAAAGATTATCTATTTTCACACTTCATCCAAATATAGTCCCATAACGATCTACTTATTTCAAACAAACATAAATATCTTCTACTCTCACACTTCATCTCACTATGATCCCATAAGGATTACACTTAAGTGGAATTATTTACAATATACCATCTCACACTTTATGTCGTCCCGACATAAATATATACTACTTATCCAAATATAAAAATCTCCCAGTCTAAATATATACTACTTATCCAAATATAAAAATCTCCCACTCCATAAATTCGCACGTTAAATCTCTAACATAAACTATGCCTCGAAACATAACAATAAGTTATCGGCAATTGTGGACGAAGTGTGACAAGTCCCATAGTTTGTGAGACCAGCTAACACTTTGATTATTCATTATATCCATTCATGTGAGGCAGTTACACAACCAGACTGTGATGAAGATTTTGCATTTCTTGAACAAAAGACTCCAAATTACTAAAAGAAGATCCTTCTTTGTCCACAGCCATTTTAGCAACCTTGCTCAGCGCCTCAGCTCTGCTTCTCATGGTCTTTCCTTCTTCCTCGGCCAAGAGCATGGTGACAGCTCTTCGTACTTCACCTTCATCTGGAATTCCGCTCACGTCCAAACATATCTGTATGGCTATCCCCAGACGTTCAACCAGGAGCTTAGAGTTAAAGGGCTGTTCTGCAAACATGGGCCAAGTGATCATGGGGACTCCCACGCTCATGCTCTCCAGCGTAGAATTCCATCCGCAGTGACTGAAGAAAGCGCCCAGGGAAGGATGAGAAAGAATCAAGAGCTGAGGCGCCCAGCCCCATATGATCAGCCCCCTCTCTCTCGTCCTCTCTACGAATCCCTCCGCCAGCCCCACCTCCGCCTCTTTGGAGCCTTTCAGATCCGTCTGAGGAGTACGACATCTGATGGCCCACATGAAGGCCTGCCCGCTACTCTCCAACCCCGAAGCCAGCGCACAGATTTGGTTTTCATTTAGAAAAAACTGGCTCCCTAGACACACGAATATCACCGAATTCGGACGCCGGGAATCTAGCCACCGCAAGCACTCATCCTCGTCGATATCCGCCGCCTTGCCGTGGTTTCTAATTTTCCGGCGATCTTTCCCCGTCTGCTCTAAAACAGCATGAGGAAGCAGGGGACCAATGTTCCACACAGGATTCCCGGTGAGGCTCCCAATGTAATCGACCGCTCGGGATTCCAACTCATAAAACGTGTTAATAATTATGCCTAGCCCCTCCAAGCTCCCGTTAAGCTCCTCCCGTAGAAAATCCCAAAGCGGATGAGATTCCGGATCACGCCACGATACCGTCAACTCGGATCTGCGGAGCTTGAGCCCGAAGATGAGCTCCGATACTTCGAATAACTCGTCGTCGTCTTCCCGCGATTTGCGGTTAAAGACGGAGTGCAAGAGAGACAACGCGAACGCTCCGCAAGTGTAGAAAGCCACGCTGGGGATCCCGAGGTTGGCACCCGCTCGGCGAGCCCATCCCGTTGTCATGTCCACGATGATGCAGCATACAGGAGAAGAACCCGAAATATTACTCTTCATCTGTTGATCCAACCATTCTTGAAACCCGGGGGCCAGCTTGTGGGAGGAGGCAAAAAGCAAGGGCACGACGTGCATGGGGATGTTTGTCCGTGCTGTCAATTCCCGGGGGCACCCCCTCGATAGGAGGCAAGGGAATAGGTACCAGCCGGATGTCCAGATTCGAACCCTCGACCTCCGGCTGGAGACGTTTCGCATTCCCCGGGGTCGTTATGAACGAAACTGTAAATCCCCCGCGCGAGGCGAGAAGCTTGGCCAGCTGAAGGAATGGAATGAGATGGCCCTGAGCCAAGCACGGAACGGCCACTAGATGGGGCTTTATTTCTCCCATTATATTATTTCTCCCACTAGATGAACACACTAATATTACTTGAGGAAAACCAGATCGAACTTTCTATATATAAATAAAATTTAGAACCACAACTATGAAATTTCTGGCAGATGTCTGAGGTATGTAGGAATTCCGGAATGACCTTGAAAATTCATACGTAATATTTAATAAAGATGTGATTGGTAAAAAAGTACCTATGAGCGAAATTGTACCCAAAAAGCCAAAAAAAATAAACAGGATGTGATTGGTAAAAAAAAAAGCCAAATTGTACCTGAAAAAGCAAAAAAATAAAATGTGATGGGTTAAATCGTACCTATTGCGAAATTCTTAAAAAAAAGCCAAAAAAAAATCATTCTAAAGTGGTTAAGATTTGACTATTTTTCACATAGGTTAATAAGCATCGCTAGTTTCGTGCTGACGTTGTACATGATTGACGACTTTGTTGACCAAAAAATCACTGTATCTTTGAAAATAAGTGACATATACCCCACAGAAAGAGAATAATAATATTACTAGCTACGGAGATATCACATGGTGTTGCTCATTCATGCACCAGATTTGAATTTTTGAAGATGGTATCTAGAAGTTCGACATGTTATCGTTGAGAAGTTCAGTTTAGCGCTCTTTCCTACCATCCAATTCTTGCGTTTCACCCATGCAGTTCTCAACGGGGGTGGTATCTAAGATTTCCACGCGCTATTTCAACTTTACGTCTCGTTGTTGGGTGCAGCAATTTTTTTTAGATTAGTTAGTGTGTTTGCTACTGAAATTTCCAGATTATTCATAGTATTAAGAAACAATGTTTGACATTTCGAATTCTAACAGGGATTTATTTTCAAGCTACGTCCACCATTGTTTCTTAACACTAGATAATCTGGAAATTTCTGCAATAAACGATAACCACAGAAGCTTAAAAACCATAGTTAATGTATTGTTCATAAAATTTTAATGTATTTTTATAAATTAATTATTTTTTGTTAAAAGGTAGAAGAAAAAGTCAACAGTATTAATTGCAAATTAATTATTCTACCCAAGATATCAACCACTGTAGGGACTAGATGGTGCTCATGTTTGGAAATTATGCTGGATATTTTTCATTGCTTACTATTTTTTATTTGATCTACTAGTAGTTTTTTTTGTCATCTCATGTAGATGTATGTCAAGATTTCGTAAAACCAAAGTATTTATATAAGTTTCTATCTACAAAATGCTATAGTTAAATAATACCTTAGCAACCTCAAAACTCTAAATTTATGTTACTTGTGTAGTCCTTGCAAAATCTTTATTATTTATGTAATTCTTATTGACATATTACAATATATGTAACTTTATATATATATATATATAGCATGTTTTTATAAATATCTTTTATATTATGAAGTATTTTTTAAATAACACTTATTTAAATAAAATAAAAATTATACATATTTTATAAAAATATTTATACTTCTTTCTCTTTCATTTCCTAATTTTTTTTTATTAAAACTTTACGCTGATAGAAATGTCATTAAACATATATTTTATTTCCATGAAAATAGAAAGGTCATTAAACATGTATTTCATTTTTTAATTGTCTTTCTCATTTATAAAAATTCATAGAGAATTTAAAAATAAAAACATAAAATTAATAATACATTTTCTATAGCTTAATTTAAATATAATAAATACCTAAATTAAAATATGAAATTATTTTATATTTTATTTATTTATTAATTTTAATTGACATTTTATTAATTTCAATCATATATTTATGAAATGAAAAATGATGTTATTATATTAATTTGATTTATTAAATGGTTGATTAAATAGTTCTTGCTATTTTTATGATAAAAAAGCCACGCACACAGTGTTATTGTAATTATATGCATGTTTAGTACTTCGCGCTCTTCCTTTCGAATCAATTTTAATGTATAAGTGCAATGCTATGGACACCGTAATGTCAGGCTTTATTTGCGATTCTGCCCACTTTTTTTTTTGGAGTTGTCTTTAGTGTGACTTTTTGGAGTTTCAAGTGTCGGAATCCGGTGAAAAAATTGAGGCAAGATCTTGATTTCTTTTATTTAAAATGGTTTTTTTACTGTAAATATGGATTCAGCACCCTAAAAAACCCATAGGGCACTTCGATTGTGCATGGTTACCCATCAAACTTCTATTTTCAATAAATTCCTGCCAAAATTTAGAGAAATTAAACCATAAAAAACTACCGTAAAAGCCTTCAAAAAATCGCACTATAGACTACTCGGTTTTTTTTCACGGAAGATGTGGTTCTTGGTTTCAAATCAATTTCCCGTAATGTCAGGCTTTATCTGAGATTCTGCCGCAGTCTTTTTCACTGAAGATGTCCGACCTTAGGAGCGTATGGAGTCCAGGGTTATGGTCTCGAGTTGTTGGATACCTTAACAAAGAATTTCATACATTAATTTAATGATTAGGTTAACACTAGCTTTACAATTTAAATCCCTTGTATGTGGGTGACCAACAAGTGGTGATAGATAGCTACTGTGCTTTCAATGGCATATGCCCAAAATCGTTGAAACCCCAACAGTCAGTTGCATCTCCATTAATCTTCGTACAACGTGAGCTAATCTTCGTACCCATGCATTTACAACGGGAGCTAAGGTGGTGTTTACTCTCTCGGCACACTGTCGTATCAAAGGCTTGGTTATAAAGCGCGTAGTCTAAAAAGGCCGCGTTTTCACTCAAAATTGGGTGATGATTTTCAGAAAATCTGGCAAAAATTTGCCCAGAATCTTGTTTATAGTTGTTAAACTTTAATATTTTAAGTGCTCTAAGGATTTTTGATAGTGCTGAATCTATTTCCAGCATCAAAAATGGATTCTAAACACTCCAACCACCTGATTTTTCGAGTTTTAATTGACAAAATTCCAGCCATTTTCTACCATCTAAACTATTTCACAAGCTCGATAGACAACTTCGTTATAAAAGTCCTCCGTCTTTTTCAGTGTCACCACACATGGTCCGTGAAAGGGGGCGCCCTCGTCCTGGGACCCCGCTTCAATCTCAACATCACTATGGTGGTGGAGCTAAATGCTACGGGATTTTGGCACAATTGTCACCATGATGATACAAAGTTCTCCTACTCTAAGAAAATTAAAAATCTCAAAATTTAGATTATTATCATTAGTTCTTTATAAATAATTAAATTATATAGATGGAGGCAAACAAACATGGAGATTTTATGTTCTCACACTTCATCCAAATATAGTTTCATAACGATCTACTTATTTCAAATTACATAGATGGAGGCAAACAAACATCAGAGATTTTCTATTCAAACACTTCATCCAAATACAATCTCATAAGGATCTATTTATTTCAAACAAACATAGAGATCTTCTATACTCACACTTTATCTAAGTATGATCCCATAAGGATTCCAATTAAGTGGAATTATTCACAATATACACTCTCACACAGTACTACACCAAGGGTATTCACAATATTCATTAACAAAAAAAAAATATGAAAGAGTATGCATGTAGTTACAAACTATTATGTAGGTAGATCTAAAGTCAAAATTGATCTAGACCATCTTAATTCTCCTCTTTAAATAAACTACATTCCACATGTATACCATGGGTCAATACCATAGGCTGTTTTTATAGTATGTTATTATTTTATTTTATTATTTTTATGTTTTATTGTATTTTGACCAAGTTAAAATGTTCATTACATTATGTCAATCTTTTTATTTAATTTACTTTTATTTTTATTTTTATGTAATTTGACATAGGCAAAATGTTAAATTGAGGTTAAAATATAACAAATTTTTAATAACAACATTTTAACTTAAAAATCACCAAAACTTAAATTCAATCTAACTTATTAAAAAGAGAAAAAACTAACATTATAAAAAACATATAAAAAACTATTTACTTGTGTATTTAATGGCATAAAACATTTCAATCGTTTAACATTTGATCCAATGACGCCTCATGTACCTTCCTCTTATTACTTTTTAAATAACAGATGTGTGTAACTTATTCTTAATCAAATAGTGTCAATTTAGAATATACTTTGATCCAATGACGCCCTCATGTACCTTCCTCTTATTACTTTTTAAATAACAGATGTGTGTAACTTAATCAAATAGTGCCAATTTAGAATATACAGTATATATTGGATGGAGGGAAAGGTTATGATAAAACTTGTACAAAAAAAAACCCTTTGGGTTGTCTCAACTTACTCTATTGTTAATTACACAGTGTCAATTTTGTAAAACTATAATTTACAATAAGGACTGAGTAGGTTTTTTCTTTTGTAAGTTTTTTTTGGAATTGAAAAATAAAAAAATTATAAAAGCTAAAATTATGTAGTGAAAAACATTTTTTTTAATTTCAGAATTAAAAGTTGAGTAAGTTTGACATCATATAATATAAAAATTGTTTATGATTATAAAGCAAAAAACATGTAAGAATTTTTAGCTACAATTAGGTATATATATATATATATATATATATATATATATATATATTGAACGAAAAAAATTTGATATTCATTAACAAACAAAAAAATCTGAAAGAGTATGTATGTAATTACAAACTTTTATGTAGGTAGATCTAAAGTTAAGATTGATCTAGACCATCTTAATTCCCCTCTTTAAATAAACTACATTCCACATGAATACCATGGGTCAATACTATGTGCTGTTTTTATAGTTTGTTATTATTTTATTTTTTTATTGTATTTTGACCTAGTTAAAATGTTCATTACATTATATCAATCTTTTTATTTAATTTACTTTTATTTTTATTTTTGTGTAATTTGACATAGTCAAAATGTTAAATTGAGGTTAAAATATAACAAATTTTTAATAACAACATTTTAACTTAAAAGTCACCAAAACTTAAATTCAATCTAACTTATTAAAAAGAAAAAAACCTAACATTATAAAAAACATATAAAAAACTATGTACTTATGTATCTAATGGCCTAAAACATTTCAATTGTCTAACATTTAATCCAATGACTCAAACATGGACACAGTGGCAACTAGGGGAGTTGTTTTCAAATAAGAACGCCTTAAGATGTAATAAAAGAAAATTATACATTTGGTTTCTTTTTAAAAAACGCGGCCATGAGTAGCTATGAAGTGTATTAGCTTTATTAGATGAATTTGGTACTTTAGCTTTATTTGATGAATTTGGTACAGTAATTAGGGTTGAGTGAGATAATTAAAGAAAATTAATGTAATATATAATGAAGCCACTATGGGTAGATTTCAAAGTAAAGAGTCGAAATGCAATAATTTCTGCTTGCGTATAAAATTGGATCCAAACAAATATAAAGATTTTCTATTTTCACACTTCATCCAAATATAGTCCCATAACGATCTACTTATTTCAAACAAACATAAAAATCTTCTACTCTCACACTTCATCTAACTATGATCCCATAAGGATTCCACTTAAGTGGAATTATTCATAACATACAATCTCACATTTTATGTCGTCCCGACATAAATATATACTACTTATCCAAATATAAAAATCTCCCACTTTGAATATATACTACTTATCCAAATATTAAAATCTCCCACTCCATAAATTCCCACTTTAGTTCTCTAACATAAACTATGGCTTTATTCTAAAATCTGTTACATAACATAACAATAACTTATCGGCAATTGTGGACGAAGTGTGACAAGTCCTATAGTTTCTTCTTTGTTTCCACTCCCTTGTGAGACCAGATAGCACTTTGATTAAAATATACCCCCAAAAGCCAAAAAAAGAGAATGTAATTGGTGTACAAAAAGAAAAAAAAGTGATTGGTTAAATAGTACCTATTAGCGAAATTGTGTCCCAAAAAGCCAAAAAAAAGGAAAGATGCGATCGGTTAAATAGAACCTGAAATTGTATAAAAAAGCGAAAGAAAAAAAATAAAAATAAAAATCATTCTAAAGTGGTTAAGAATTGACTATTTTTCACATGCGTTAATAAGCATCGCTAGTTTCGTCCTGACGTTGTACATGATTGACGACTTTGTTGACGAAAAAATCACTCTATCTTTGAAAAAGCCAAAAAAAGAGAATGTGATTGGTGTAAAAAAAAAAAAAAAGGTGATTGGTTAAATAGTACCTATTAGCGAAATTGTGTCCCAAAAAGGTTTTCACATGCGTTAATAAGCATCGCTAGTTTCGTCCTGACGTTGTACATGATTGACGACTTTATTGACGGAAAAATCACATCTACTTCGAAAATAAGTGACATATACCCAACAGAAAGAGAATAAAATTTCTGCACCATATTTGAATTTTTGAAGATGGCATGTAGAAGTTCCACATGTTATCGTATGAGAAGTTCAGTTGAGCACCCCATTCAGTTTTCAACGGGGTATCTAGGATTTCCACACGTTATTTCAACTTTACGGTGTCGTTGTTTCGTGCAGCAATTCCCCTTCGTAGATTAGTTTGTGTGTTGTTTATAAATTTTTAATGCATTTTCATAAATTAATTATTTTTTATTAAATTATTTAACATTTAGATTTTCCAAAATATTATTGAATTAAAGATACATTATCATTTATGATTTTATTTTTCTTTATTCTTCTCGAATAAAATGTTAGAAGTTAATGTTTTATTTTATTTAATCATGGATTTTGTATGTGATAAATTTATTTTTATTTGAGTAATGTTTTTTTTTTTTTTTCTATTTATATACAAATACAAAATACTTCATCTTCTATATTAGTGTTAATCACTTTTTTATGATAATTTAATTAGCTTAAATATTTGTTAAACCATTAAGACCTAAGATACAATTCCTTTTTCATATATAAAATATTAGAGTTACCAACAATAACTTTCACTGTTAAAAAACAATAGTAAAGCAATAGGTATCCCCTATTGTGGAATCATAAGTTAAGTTGTTGGTCCCTTTTTAGTAATCCACTATTTCCTAATAGTATAATCAACATTTATTCTTATATAATATAATCTACATTTTTTCAATAGAAAAATCAATTTCTACATGTATTTTCAATAAAGTATTTATTTCACAACAATGATAGAGTTACTATAAATTTTGGAAGTTAAAGATACTTATTTGCATAGGTTGAGACAACCATGAGGGACCTCCGATTCCCCCGCACCCCCTAGCCTCTTCTACTTCCATAGCAGTTCATAGAGAATGATAAGTTCTTAAACCTCAAGACTCCTAGTCTAAATAAGAACTTTTAAACTTCGGGGCTAGTTCTTGTCCAACTCAAGAATACCCTGCTTCTTGCTTCACCTTGGCAGCATCCTGCTCAAGGTTTCTTCTCTCCTTTCTTGGCTCTCGTGGCTTTTTGTCCCTACTGGGATGTTTTTATATATAGGGAAAAAGAAGTAGGTGTCTCAATTGTTTGGAAATTGAAGATTTTCTCTTAGAGTCTTTTCCGTAATTCCATGATTTAAATTTTCCACTAGACTTTTCCACATAGCCAGTGATTTACCAAATTAATGTAATAAAAGTAAATTAAATATTTACTTTTCACTCATAAATATTACAATGTACATGCTATAAAAAATCATTAAAAATGAGAATTGAACTTGGTAGAAATTTTTTTATTCCTACCTCCCAACAACCTAAAATAAACCCATTAACAATAATTGATACACAATTTATTATTCTTTACACTTTATTTTTATAATAATAATTATTTTAATAGATAGAAAATTTATTATTCCTTATATTTTATTTTTATAATAATAATTTGCAATATATAATTTTTTTAATAATATTTACTTTAATTAATATAGAATTTATTATTTATATATTTTATTTTTACAATATTAATAATATTTTATTTTTAACATTACAGTAAAATATTAAATTAATAAAAAAAAATTTTATTTTTTATTTTATAAAATAAAAATATATTTGAGCCAATATAAATTTTATTGCGGTGCCCTTCCAAAGCATACCACCCTCCATGGGAGAGTGGCCATCGTTATGGAAATGTATATTTCAGACTATTTCAAAATCAAAAGAATATCAACAAAGACAACCGTGATTAAGACGTGATAGGAAATGTTAACCCATTCTTTTTGGTAAACTGTGAATAATAATTAACACTATTTAACAAGAATTCTCTTCACAACAGTGAGGAGATTCAAAACTCCAATACAGCAGGTTGCTTTGAATTCCTCTGACACTAGTTCGTAATTCTTCATGTAGAAACGAGTTTCGAATTATGAAATTGCAGGCCACGCGTTTCAAAGTTTTCAAACATTGTATTTGATAGCATGCTGCTGTCCGACAGTTAGTTGTCACAATCAGGGGATGCTGATAATACTTTCACCCTTCTTCCTCCACAATGTACTCATAATCTGGCCATGTAAATCGTTGTAATGCAGATATGGTAAAGCACTTACAAGCTTGGTCACTCTTTTTCTATTTCATGTGGGGCTCGCGGTACTGATGTATGCAAATCAAAATAATCAATATTCAATTATCTTTCACGGTGGAATTTAGGTATTTTTCAGTTTTTTTTTTGTTGGAATCAATTGGATTATTAGGCCAATGTAACATCCAAGGTTATATTCATAATTTATTTATTTTTAAGTTTTTTTACATTCCTTAAACCTTTTTCACACTTTTTATATATATATATATATATATATATATATATATATATATATATATAATCACTCAACATTACAACACAGTTTATTAATTTCTTACCTTTAAAACATACATTATAATCCGACTGCAATGTGTAACTTATATTTGTGAATAATTTATTTTATTAATCCATGCTACCATCTAAGCTTTTATATATATATATGTATATAATCACTCAACATTACAACACAGTTTATTAATTTCTTAACTTTAAAACATACATTATAATCCGAGTGCAATGTGTAACTTATATTTGTGAATAGTTTATTTTTATTAATCCATGCTACATCTAAGCCTAAAGTTACACCTTGGTTTCCCATTTCATGAGGAGTAACTAATAGTTATCTATTAGCTTTAATCATCATCCTGTACCCGTGTTTATGGCAAATATAATTATGGATTAAATGTTAATTGAAATTGCATGGTATGGTGCTTGTGGGAAAATTTTTTAATTGATTTCGGTTCTCGGAAATTCCGCCTCTGTGCTGCCATGTCTTTCCACCATAGATCTGACCTGCCCCAAATCCAATGGTGCCCATGATCTAGGGTTACGGGTAATGACCTTACCTTGTTAACCATTTTCCTTGGTTTTTCGACATTTCGCCTGGGCGCTCCGCGGAAGAAATCACCGCCTCTGCAGACAATCCCTTTCAGGGTTCCTACTAGCGCTAACAGGGCTCCGCCTTCATTCTTTTCACGGTGAGTAACTTACGGTTCTGTGCTTTTTAGAAGAACATTCACTGAGAATTAGGGTTTTGACACAATTGTTCTAATGCAAGGTTTTCATACTTCATGTTTATCTTTTTAAAGTTAAGTCATGGCTCTCCCTCCGCGTTTGCGTCTAAGTTTGGGTTTGTTGTAACTTGGCTATGGTCATAGTGAAACATTCTCATCCACTCTCGGGATTGGAATTCCTTCGCTCCACACTGCTACAGCAGATGAAATGGTGAAACCCTCTGCTTCACTAGTGTTTTGTTCTGAGTTGGTTTGGTTTTGTTTAATTCCTTCTCACAGTTGTATTAACCATGTAATTTTTAATGATAATGTTGCAAATTTCTGTGCTTGAGGTCTCGGCAAGGAGCCCTTATAGGTAAGGCTGTTAAGTTTTCTTACTTCCATATTTTCCTTCCAGCGTTTTTGGATATGAGAACAAATGTTTAATTCTTATCTTTCCATTCCTGCAGGTAACTCGACTGAAAATATTTCTTTAATGGATGATTTTTTTGGTGAAGTTCAATATGGGCTTCCGCTAACTACTTCCTTCTCGAATCTAACAGGTACCCCTTCCGTGTGTGTTGGCTCGGAACTCCGAGATTTTGGCTTGGAATCTTGGCTCTCTATGGACCTTACTGTCCTGTCTGGTTTCCTATAAACTTCTATTTGCTCATGAGTTATGCCAAGTGGTGCATGTCGCCTTCTTTTATTAAATCTGTTGTAATTAATTAGTTCTCTTTGCCTAATTTGGTTCAAGTATGTTTTTATGGCGTGGCCTTGCCCACCATACCTTGATTCTGTCTGTAAACTATTCTTAATTGTTCGAACTCTTGGAATGAAATATAAGGTTTTGTAGTTTAATGACTCCTCGATTTTCATATCTATACTATGTTCTTGTTCGAGGCTAAATTGAGTAGGCAGTTTACCTTCAGTCATATATTGTAATTTTCTTTAATATGTGAACGTTGGGTACTTATTGTATTAATAGTATTATTTCTGGATTCTTCAATAATATATTCAGATATTTTCTTATGATTACTCTCATAAGTAAGTTTTGTTCCTCCTTTGGGATTAT